>JAPKLW010003179.1:18146-48519 GCA_026898455.1 Plectranthus barbatus | reverse complement strand
TGTTGGTCCCGGCGGCGGATTGCTGAGAAGAAATCTGCAGAGGCGCGCGGTGGAATTGTAAACCCTATTTCTGTTTGTGCACAACTATATATCGGCACTATGCCTGCGATAATAAATACTCCCTCCGTACCACCTCAATTGTCCCACTTTCCTTTTTCGTCCGTCCCACCTCAATTGTCCCATTACTTAAAAAGGAAACTTTTTCACACTCAACAATAAAATATTAATTTCACTCAACTTACTTTACACTCACACTCCTTGGTTATTGTGCCCGGTCAACCCGGGACAATTCAGCCGGGACGGAGGGAGTATATGATTTTCCGTTTTTTTTAATAAACGAAATAGAATGCAAATAATTAGTTTTTTTATCTATCAATAATATTATTTTTTTATAAATTTAATTAAAAAAAATACTGAAAAAAATGAAATTTACAAAAATAGGACCCCAATTTAAAATGAAGTTCAACTTTTAAGAAAATAGTAATGTATAAAATTAAGGGATAAGGGTCAATTTAGCCATTCGACTATTGTCACAGGAACACTTTAGCCCCTGCATGACTATTTGGCTCAATTAAGCCCTTTTACTATTTAATTTGGTTCAACTTAACCCTTCATCTTAAAAAATTACTGTTTTACCCTGATTATGAGAAAAAATCTATTTGTTTTATGATTTTATCTTTATTTCTCAATTGTTTATTATTTTGTATATTAATTTAGTTTTTTTATTTATACTTTTGATTTATCTAAATAATAAAGTAATAACTGAAATAATAAAATAAATTTATTATTAATTAATTAAAAAACACAAAATAATAAATTTATCTATTAATAAATGAATTTGGTATATAAAATGAAAATATCCATATTATTTTTAGCTAAAAATATGAGTTATTATTGTCAAACATATTTTATTTAATACTCCAACAACATTTAGTTAAAACATTTATTATCATGTAGTGTAAATTTATTTTATTCGAATACTCCAATAATTTATATTTTAAATTCTATTTTCAAAACTAATACTATAGCACAACAAATTAGGAGAATAATTTAATTTATCATAATGGAATTTTAATTTATTATTTATTCGCCTTATATATTAGTAATAAAAAATAATAAATAAAACAACTCAAATGCCATGATGAATTTTTTTAATACATATCTTTGAACTCATATTTTTAGCTAAAACTATAGATAATTATTTTTGTAGTTAATATACTAGATTAATATACTAATAGATGTATTTACTATTTATTTAATAATTATTTTTACTTACACAATTAAAAGTATAAATAAAAAATAACAAATTTAATATACAAAATACTAAACAATTGAGAAATTAAAATAAAATCATAACGCAAATATATTTTTAAAGTATAAATTGTTGGAGTATTCGAATAAAATAAATTTACAATACATGATAATAAATGTTTTAACTAAATTTTGTTGGAGTATTAAAATAAAATATGTTTGACAATAATAACTCATATTTTTAGCTAAAAATTATATGGATATTTTCATTTTATATACCAAATTTATTTATTAATAGATAAATTTATTATTTTGTGTTTTTTAATTAATTAATAATAAATTTATTTTATTATTTCAGTTATTACTTTATTATTTAGATAAATCAAAAGTATAAATAAAGAAAACTAAATTAATATACAAAATAATAAACAATTGAGAAATAAAGATAAAATCATAAATCAAATATATTTTCTCTCCTAATCAGGGTAAAACAGTAATTTTATAAGATGAAGGGAACCAAATTAAATAGTAAAATGGCTTAATTGAGCCAAATAGTCATGCAAGGGCTAAAGTGTTCCTGTGACAATAGTCGAATGACTAAATTGACCATTATCCCTAAAATTAATATTAACTGAATTTAGGGTTCATTTAGTTTGGTATGTTTTGATGAGGGAATAAATGATTATCAAACCGATTGTTTTGTTGAAAGATATAAGATTGAAGCTCAAATATTTGTAAATCACTAAAACTCTCCAATATAATGGGTTTTATTCTTATTTCTAAATAATATTTTCAAACTTTTCTCATTTTTTATTTCATGTTATTTCGTAATTATATTCTTATTAAAAATTTTATTATTTTTATGATACTATTCTAAAATATTATTGTTGGGAATTTATGTTCAAAACTTCCTCACCTTTTTATGTTTTGATGTATCAAAAATATATAAAAATCACTCGTGGAAAGTGTCTCTAGATTAGCTTAGTTGGTACAAATTTGTAATATACACTTATGATGTTTATCGAGTTGTAAAGAAGATGATAAAGACAAATTAGCCTTGAGATCGAAGCCACTAGTGTTGGATATAAGATATGTGTTACAAGACTGAAAAACACTGCAATAAATTATGTCTAGTACAACAAGTTTTTACAAGTATAATTGCAAGTACTGCTAGTACGAGAACAAATAAAATAAAAGAAATGAATAAATAGCCGAGTCGAGGAAGCCCTCTTCCCGCAAGACAACTTCGCCAACGTAGTGCTCGTTGAACGACGATTGCCACCAAAGGTAAAACAGTTTCGTCCTTTCTGAGGCAACACCGCAATCGGTAAGGCTCCGGCGAACTGAACAGATGTGAAACTGAGTTGCTTAAAAACAACGAAAAAGATGCAGCAATATGAGGGAAATGTTGCAGTATCTAGCTAAGTGAGCTTGTCTGATGTCGGATGTCCGGGGGACAGGGACAACTCTAGCATGCCTATTTATAGACATGTTCCACCTGGGGGGTTACGATTGATAATTGAATACGATCAACAGTTACAAACCGAGCATTATGGTGTCGACGGTTACATCTTTCATCACTAATATCGTGACGTTACAAACCGAATACTAAGTGTTCGTGACGGTTACATTTCGACATTTAATATCGAGGCGTTACAACGCCATCATTGTCTTGTCGGTTATAAACCGACATCATTAACACGTCGGTTAAAAACTGACATCATTATTACGACAATTACGAATTATTTCACAAATTATCGAGCACATAATATTCTTATCCTCACATGTTGTAACTACCGCGTTGACTGGGTTAATTACGTGTGCCTGCACAATACAAATATTAATCTCGATGTTTGTTAACATCCGACAGACTTAACAATCAGTCCATGTTAACACTAACATGTACCACCAATGCACACTTATTGTTACACACATACAAGTCTCAACTTGTATCAATTTGGGACATTAAACACAAGTTTAATTATCTCATACACCATAATATGTCAATTTGTGGTTTAATTTCTCACTCACCGAAATTCGAATTTGAGAATATATATATACCACAAAAAATATTTAATTGTGAAAAAATTAAATATTTATCACGGAGAATTTATTCAGTTAACACCGAATTCCCAATAACTAGTTTGATCATGGTGAAGGCAAGAAGAAACTAAGACTCAGGCACGAACTTAGAACCATTTCAACTTGAAGCTTACCACTCAGATAAACTAGTAGCTATCACGAGCTTAGATCATCACCAATATCAAGTCTAGTTTCATTTAACGAGTAGAGACAAAAAAGACAAGTCAAAAGAATCGCAAAGAGTCAAACTTAAGGAATAGGAGATTCCTTAAAGTCTGAAATTCAAACATCTAGTTTACGATTCATCAGACTGGCGAGCCGTTCTGACACACTGTAAGATGTCGACACCTTGTGTCAGGAATAGACGGAGTAGGTGCGGCAGAGCAGCCAAAGCAACCTCTATTCATATTCTACATTTTTTTCGTTTTTGGATATTATTTTTCTTGTTCGCACGGGGCCTCTAAAATCACAGGGTCGCCCTGCGCTGATGTGGTGGAGAAAATGGAAGCAGATTTTGTTGGGAGGAAATGAGATCTTAACATGGTATCAAAGTCGGTACAGTTCGATGATGGGTTCCCTATGAAGCTCTTTGTTGCGTGTGATGAGCTGTTAAAATATCTCGATGATGGGATTCCCATTAAGCTCACCCTTGTGCATGAGGGGGTATTAAAAAAAATTCTCGATAATGGGATCCCATGAAGCTCCACGTTACGCGTGAGAGGGTGTGTTAAAGTATCCACATCGACTGGAGACCTAGACGTATAACCACCTTATAATGGTGAAAGTTGGTTCTTCTTACGAGCCGAGCCGGTTTTGTAGAAAAAATTAGGATCTAAACATAGGGAAGATGCAGCTGTGGCGGTGATGCGGAGGGCGTTGGAAAATGGAGTGTCATCATTGTTATGGACGTATATGCTTATGCACATCATAAAGGAGATGGTGGCGTGCGGGTTTTTGAGCTGGCAACAAAGTTCGTGCCGGAAAAGATGAGAAGTTGGATACGAAAATTTACGGTACTCACAGTAAGCATTTTCCACCATCGAATCGACTCAAATGCACTGGCTATCAACAATAAAGTTCTTGATACTGTTCCAGAGTGATAGAGAACAAACTGCTAGCAGAGGCGACTAATAATAAAACTGTAATAAGTTGTTAGTCCCCACGATTATCACTCAGAGTTGAATGCTTATTAGTAATCAATGAATGCGATTCATCTACTACCTCTCATTATGTCGATACTGATACGATGAAATCAAATCAAAGCAGGAATCATCATTTTGAATACATGCGATATTATTATACTTCTGAACAAAACACTAAGATCCTATGTCAAATGTTGAATGTATTTCATGAGATAGTAACACCCAATTTTTGTTTTCCATCAAAGATTTATTTTGAGGGGGGGAAAATATGGCATAAAATGTTTGGATATGTAGTAAAAAGATTGAATTAAATAATATATTTTTCTTATTAGAATAATGTATTTTATTTAAGTTAACAATGCATTTAGTCTTATTCATAAAATGATATATTTCTCTGTCATTAATTGATGTATTTTGTCTTATTCATAAAATGAAATATTTCTCTTTCCTGAATGATGCATTTAGTGTTTATTTGAATTTTTTCTTCATTAAATTATATATTTAGTACTCAGTCTCTCTCACATTCTCTGATTACCTGTAGCCTACTTCAGTATCCACCTCATCTCTAAATTCAGATAGATGATTTATATTACATAAGAAGCAATGCTGTGGTTTGCTACTTGTATCCAATATGGTAGAAATGATGCAATGTAGAAGCACACACCTACCTGTCGTTGTCAATCAAAAGTAGCATATGAGAGAAAGGTAAGAAGCACATATGAATCAAAGGGAGATTTGGAAAGAACATAAACTACATTAGATAAACCTGCTTCTTTACAATAATATTACATATGATTTGCATTACAAGCTGTCACTTTCATCATTCATTCAATGTATTTTTTTTTTTCTTAAAACAAAAGGGCATCATTTCAACTTGTGTTCAACCTAGCAGCGAGTCTGTTACCCATTGTTTAATGGCATCCCACAGAAACAGCCATCGTTTGCGTAAGGGTAGTCCTCAATCGTTAGGTTTAGGCCATGAGGTGCAGTTGGGTCCGGCACAGCCATTCCTCTGCAAATTAGACAACTTTCTCGTAAAATACAGAAGAAACCGAATTAGTGTGCAAGGATATGATAATTTAGACTGAGACCTGTTGATTAGATCTGCAGGCCATGGAGTGCCTCCAAGTCGAACCACCATAGCTGGTCGTAGGCAACAGAGCTCAGCACCAAGGAGTATTTGAGAGGTGAGAAACTTTCCTCAATGATCCCATTGGCATTGATAAGCGCAGAACGTGCTAGTGCATTGATCTCCATTGGTGTATCATAGGTGAGGATGCAGCAGTCGATAAATAGGGCGCATTGCACTTAGTTGCCTGTGTGTGGCGAGTATGTAAGGCTCCACGCAGGCATGAGTTCGTAGCCTGCATGCAAATTTATGTAGGAGGTGATTGCTTCATTTTCTGAACTATGAGTTGATGTGCAGCAGATGAACACATTTTGTGGTGGATCAGCTACACAAAGCCATTGCATTTACCAGTGAACAATTATTCACATGATGTAAGATGTGCAAGGTTTAGTCTTTACAGCTCTATCAATTCCAATTTGACACGTCTACCCCTTGTTTCGTAGGGTCCAAAACCAGCCTCCGCTATCAATAGGCTTCAACTCAACATCTAAACCTGAAATGAGATTTCATATGAAATATTAGGACTAGTATTGTGTTTCACAAGCAAAATAATTCAATAGGCTAGTAGATTGAAGCATGTTCAGCTTGTACAGACATCTATACAAATCCAAAAACACATGCCTTGTCATTTTAGACGCAATAACCATATCAGGTTATATTCCAGATAGAGAGCGAAGTGCTGAGTTATGAAACTCTAGCCCTGAATTGATTATGATGTGATATTGTTTTATCAAAGTACAACAACCACATCTTGAATCCATGTATATGACTCTTGATTCTTGAGTCCATATTTCAGAGTCCTAAAATAAAACAACTGTTCGACTAAACAATAATAAAATTATCCTGCCGTACAAGCCTTCATAGTTTTTTTAGAGACTCACAAATTGTATAATGAAAGAAGGTTTCGGGGAAATTTCAGCTAAGCTTCTGAAATAATCCTACTAAATGTGTTTCCATGCATACATGTCATGATACAGGCCTTAAGAGTCTTACTATCACGCCTGAAGAAAAAAAAAAAAAACTAATTTATTTCGACCCAAAACCACACAAGTCATGGATAAAAAAAGTTGAGTGGATACCTAATTATCAACATTGAGAATACACTGCGTGAGGCTGACAAATGGATAGAGTTTAAGTATTACTGAAAATTTCTTTGGGAAAAACTTTCTTCATTAGTTTGAATAGATAATCAGCTTCAGTCAGTCCTTGTGTGTGATCCATTAAAATGGAAAAAGTTGCAGCATCTGCACACAATCTCCTTTTCCCCATGTCTTCCAAAAATGGAATTGCCTTATCAACCTCATTTTTCTTCAACAAACTCCGGACAATAACGTTGTATGTCACACTATCAGGTGCACAGCCACGATTCTCCATCTCTATAAGCAAGAGTCTTGCCTCCTCCATAGACCCTTCTTCACAGAGTGAGCTAATGATTGTAGTGTATATTCGAACATTAGGTAACAAACCTCTACTAGGAAGTTGACGAAAGAGATCTCTAGCAGCATCTACTTTTCCATTTTGGCATAATCCACTAATGAGAGCACCATACATAACTACATTAGGAGTAACTCCTTTCCCTTCAATCAAGCGCAGTAAGGAAAGAGCTTTATCAGTCTCTCCATTCTTACACAACCCATCCAACAATATGCTATAAGTATGCAAGTTTGGATTTACACCTCGAGCTTTCATATCTTTGAAAAGCTTCCAACCGTCGGTAAATCTATCTTTATTAAATAACCCATGTATCATGGTACTATAAGTATATACGTCATGTTTCAAACCTTTACAAGGAATTTCGAGGAAAAGAAGCCAAGCTTCATCCACCCTTCCCTTCTTGCAATATCCATTGATTAAGCAGCTATAACTAATGATATCAGGCTTAAGCCCCCGATCCTCCACTATGGAATCAAATAATCGTTTTGCTTCATCAATTTCTCCTCGCAAACAGTACCCATCAATCAACGCGTTATAAGTGATAATATTAGGATGGATATTCTGTTGTTTCATAATTTCCAATACAACCTCAGCCTCCTTTATCTCTCCATCCTTGCAATAAGAATCGATCAGTATGCTAAATGTAACCACATCTGGAGTAATATATGAATTGGTCATTTTAGTTATCAAATCTTTAACATCCTTCATCCTACCAACATCACACAACCCCTGAATCATCGAACTATACGTGACAACATCCGGTGAAATACCCTTGTCAATCATTCTAGACAGAAGCTGGAAAGCGTCATCCACCATACCACCCTTGCATAACCCATCAAGTAATGCGCTATAAGCCTTAAGGTTGGGTTTCCACTTAATTCTTTCTAATCTACAAATCAAATCATGGGCTTCAATGATATGCCCAGCTTTGCAGAGTCCATTTATCACAATCAAGACGATGACATCATCAGGCTCGCATAAACCAAAATTCACAATCTTCTTGAACAGTCTCACGGCATCAGTGCTCTTACCATCTGAAAAAAGACCTTTAATCAGTGTGGCGAATGTTGCGGCATTTGGTTCGTAACCACTCTTCAAGATGATTCCCATGATAGCAAAACCAAAGTTGAAACGTTTCTGAAGACAATAACAATTAATAACAATATTCATCGTGCCACCAATAACTGGGACACCCGTTCGACGCATTTCGCCGAACATGTGAAGTGCAAATGAGTAGTGCTTCATCTTCAGAGTAACACTCAACAGCTTGTTGTACGCGTTCACAGAAGGCCGTGGCCGCATTCTGACCATTTCGTTAAACAAGTGAATAGCACCATTTAATTCCTTAACACAGTCGAAATCTATTGTGGGCACCTTAGGTCTGTAAATGCAGAAATTCGACGAGAAGGGAGAGAGTGGAGATTTGAAATTACCAGATTTAAGCGACCATAAAGCCGCAAATTCTCTTCCACGATTAAGTTCAGTTACAGTAATGGCAACCCTTCTGCTCATCTTCCTTCCTCTCTCAGATTGCGTGCGATTGCAATTTCAAATGGGTTTTGAAAGAATTTGGGGCTTATCTTCTTCGTTTTTAACACGAAGAAGGATTTTGAAGTTTTTTAGTTTTTCAACACTATTTTATTATTAGTATTATTATTATTATTTATTACAATAATTGTGTTTTTCACATGTTGCATTTTCAACTTTTTTATTACTTTTAATTTCCATCACAATTTTTTTTTTATTTGGGTAATTTTAAATGCAGTCATAATTTTACTAAACATAATCCTTTGAAAAAAATAAATATTTAAATTATTTAATAAGATTACATCTTTATTGTTATAGCCCAAATTTAAAATCTTAATTAAAATAATAAAAATTAAATTCAAAATATATAACCTCATCTCAATTTATCGTAAAATCAAAACAAAGCGACTCGCATGATCAAGATTTCGCCCAAGGAATCCACCCACATTAGCACGACAATGATCGAAGCATCTTGGATGTCCCGAACCTGCTATTTCATGGACATGTGGGCATTTCCATTGACAACACTTAATTCAAACACTTCTTCTTCATGGCTAAGCCTTGTCTACACCTACAAATAGTATGTTAGGTGAACGGTGAAGTCTCGGAGGGACACTGAAACCCAATCGTAAATTCCAGTGACCACGACATATATTGTGGGAGGGCAGAGTCGCAGAAGGACTTAAAATAAAGCCAATGAGATATCCACAATGTTGAGTATGATTCAGAATTTGATGTGGCCTCTCACTTTAGATGTAAATGCTTTTGATGAGATATCAAATGAAAAGTACTCGATGTTGAGGAAACATAGCATGATGTCATAGCAAAAGAAAAGGCTATGGTTGAAGACAACAACTTGTTCGGACTGAAGCTGACTGAACTGAGAGCCCTAGCAAAATTTCGTGGCATGAAATGATTCTCTAAGCTTTTTTTTTTCTTGTGATACACAAATCTTTATATTTGCCATTGTACCACAACAGGATTTTTGGGTCGAACTTATTTGAGCGATTCTTGAAGTATTTGACTTGTTTCATTCGATCAAAGTATAAAATATTGGTAGCAAACTAAATTTTAATTTTTATGGATTTAGGTTTTAATTTTGGTGATATCCTAAATTTATCTATTATCTGTTAAATTTTTATGATCTATTTTTTATTTTTATTACGTAGATAGAGATTGTATATTGCTTTGGGGTTTTTATTTTATATAGATTAAGATAGTGATAACAAGGCAACAATTATGAAATATATTATGGATATTATAGCTGATATGGTGGATCAAAGAGTTGATATTGTGTATAAAAAAGGAGTTATGGCTGAGTTTAATTGTAAATATTCTCAGATTAATTGTAGATTAGGCATAGATTGTAAAATAACTATATATAATAGAAAGTAGCCTATGAGAGGGGCATTCAGTCAAAAACTTGTTATGGTATTAGAGCCACTTTGGCTTCTTTTGAGAAAAATTTCTTAGATCTTGGTTAAAAGAGAGAGAGAGAGAGAGAGAGAGATTTGGAATTTTAGGTCAATCACATAGTGGTTGTATATTTGTCTTAGAATGTCTGCTACAAATCTTGTGGACAAGTTTCCTATGGAGACCATTGGCTTCAAATTTACAGGAAAAAATTATGGTGCTTGGGAATTTTAGTTCAGGATGTTTCGAAATGGAAATGAACTTTGGAATCATATTAACGACACATCTCTTCGTCCTACAGAAGCTACGGAACTCCGTCAATGGGAAAGCAAGGATGATAGAATTATTTCTTGGATTTTAGCATCAATTGAACATCATATGGTGAACATCCTGCGGTCATTTGGTACAACAAAAGAGATGTGGGATCATTTGAAGCGTGTATACAATCAAGAAAATGCTGCCCGACGGTTTCAACTTGAACTTGACATCAACAATTTTCGTCAGGACAATCTTTCCATTGATCAGTATTATTCTGGTTTTGTTAACCTGTGGAGTGAATACTCTGATATTCTCTATTCTACAGTATCTAGTGAGACCTTGGCAAGTCTTTGAGAGGTCCATGAGACTATTGAATCGAAGTCCAGCTCCTACATTGGATGTCTGTCTTGGTGAATTACTTCGTGAAGAACAATGTTTGGCTACTCTTGATGCAATGGGTGGGTCAAATGAGACGTCTCAGGTTCTCAATGTTGCTAATGCTGCTCAAGGGAAGAATCAACGAAAAGGTTACGTCCAATGTTACAGTTTCAAGGAGATGGGGCATATAGCCCGCCAATGCACGAAGAAGTTCTACAACTATTGCAAGCAGAATGACCATATTATTAAGGAGTGCCCAACTCAACTAGAAAATCGAAAAACACAAGCCTTTCAGGCTACTGTAGCAGCTAACACAAATCAGTCCACTATGACTCCATAAATGGTACAACAAATGATTTGTGCCGCATTTTCTACTCTTGGACTTCAGGGTCAAGGTAATAAGATCCTCTGTACTTGGTTTTCTGATTCTGCTGCATCTAATCATATGACTGGCTCTCCTCAACTCTTACATAATCTTCAGAAATATACTGGCACACAACATATTCAAGTTGCTAATGGCAATAGTGTTCCCATTACAACTATTGGTGATATTGGACCTTCTTTTCGAGATGTGTTTGTCTCTCCTGAATTATCTAGCAATTTGATTTCTGTTGGACAGTTGGTAGATGATAATTGTGAAGTGCATTTTTCTCAGGATGGTTGTCTTCTGTAGGATCGACTATCAGGGAAGGTGATAGCGAAAGGGGCCTAAGGTTGGGAGATTGTTTCCATTGCAGTTTACTGGTCCAAAAGTTTTATCTTTAGCATCTATTGTTATTAATAATAAAGCTGAAGTCTGGCATAAACGATTGGACCATCCAAATGATGTGATTTTATCTCATTTAATAAAAGACGGTTTTCTGGGCTCTAAAAGAATGTGTTTAAATTCTGGTTTGTCTCATGGTTGTTCTACTTGCAGACTAGGGAAGAGTAAGATTTTACCTTTTCAAACTCATGGAAGTCGTGCTGATAAATGTTTTGACATAATACATTATGATGTTTGGGGTATTACACCGGTCATTTCACATGCACAATATAAGTACTCTGTGACATTTATAGATGACTACAGTCGCTTTACGTGGATATATTTCTTACGTACAAAATCCGAGGTGTTAAATGCTTTTCAAACTTTCTTTGCTTATGTTGAGACACAATTTTTGACTTGCAGAAAGGTCCTCCGCTCCGATAATGGTGGTGAATATACATCACATGAGTTTCACTCATTTTTGCAACAAAAAGGTATTAGATCTCAACATTCATGTCATTACACCCCACAACAAAATGGGGTAGCTGAGCGAAAAAAAATTGTCATTTGTTGGATGTGGTCAGAACATTGTTGTTGAAGTCTTCAGTTCCAACAAAATTTTGGGTAGAAGCTTTGTCCACAACAGTTCATTTGATCAATAGATTGCTATCTCAACAATTGGATTTTGATTCACCTTTTTACCATATGTTTGGATTGCATCCTGATTATTCTGAATTGCACACTTTTGGTTGCGTTTGCTTTGTTCATTTGCCTTCTCATGAGCGTCACAAACTAGCTGCTCAATCTATTAAGTGTGCTTTTATGGGATATAGCATTGCTCACAAAGGATTCTTATGCTATGATGTTGTTTCTAATCGTCTACGAATTTCTCAAAATGTTAATTTCTATGAATATGAGTTTTATTTTCAGTAGCACATCGCTCCTTCCAGCAGGGTTGTACTTCCTAATTTTGATGATAGTCACCAAACTCTAGATGTGTCTCAGCAGCCAACAATTGAGTGCTTTACACGTGGCATTGTTTATCATCGATAGCGTTCTGCACCACAAGCTTAAGATTCAAATCCATCAGAAGCTATTCCTCGCAGATCTTCCCGCGAACACCGACCTCTTGAACGATACAGTGTTTTTGCAGTTCTAACAGATACTAGTGTTCCCACTTCTTACACTCAGGCCAAAACACAAACATGTTGGATAAAAGTTATGGAAGAGGAACTTCATGCTCTTCAGGATAATCATACTTGGGATATTGTTACTTGCCCTGCTAATGTTAAACCTATCGGTTGTAACTGGGTATACTCAATAAAACTACGATCTGATGGCACACTTGACAGACATAAAGCACGTTTGGTAGCTCTGGGGAATAGACATGAGTATGGGGTTGATTATGAGGAAACATTTGCTCCAGTAGCCAAGATGACAACTGTGAGACTTGTACTTGCTATTGCTGCTTCTCAGGGCACCACATTGACCCAAATGAATGTTAAAATTGCCTTTTACATGGCGATCTTAAGGAAGATACTTGCATGATTCCACCACCAAGATTATTTTCTACACCATCTTCTGATGTTTGCAAGCTCAACAAGTCACTCTATGGATTGAAACAAGCTCTACGTGTCTGGTTTGATAAGTTTCTACACTTCTAAGCTTCTTCTTTGTTCAGAGTAAATATGATTCATCTTTGTTCTTTTTCAAGACTGAAAAGGGAACTGTGATGCTCTTGGTGTATGTTGATGACATGGTCATTACTGGGACTGACACTCAATTGATTTCCCATCTTAAAGACCAGCTTCAGAGTGCTTTTCATATGAAAGATTTGGGTCCCTTACAATATTTTTTAGGCCTTGAAGTGCAATCTACCTCAGCTGGAACATTTTTACACCAACATAAATACATTCAAGATTTGATAAAGTTGGCTGATCTTCAAGAATGTCGTTCCGTTGATGGAAGTTAATGTCATATATTATCGTGATGATGTAGATTTTTTTACCTGATCCTTCTCTATATCGTCGACTTGTTGGAAGCCTAAACTATTTAACTATTACTTGACCAGATATTTCATTTGTCGTTCAACTAGTTAGTCAGTTTATGCAAGTGACAACCAGTCTTCACTTGGCTGCAGTTCATTGGATTATTCGTTATCTACAAGGTTCTTCCACTCGTGGACTTTTCTTTCCAATTGATTCTCCTATTACATTAACTGCATACAGTGATGCTGATTGGGTTGGGTGTTCTGATACGTGGCGTTCCGTTACTGGTTGGTGTATATTTCTTGGTAAATCTCTTGTCTCCTGGAAAAGCAAGAAACAAGATCGTGTGTCTAAGTCGTCTACTGAGTCAGAGTATCGAGCTATGTCCTCTGTATGCTCTGAAATTATTTGGCTTCGTGGATTACTACGTGAGTTTGGATTTCCTCAAATTGAGCCTACTCTGCTGCATGCTGATAATACTAGCGCTATTCAAATAGCTGCTAATCCGGTATTTCATGAACGCACTAAGCATATTGAGGTAGATTGTCATTCGATTCGTGAAGCATATGATGAATCTGTTATCTTTCTTCCACATATTCCTACTTCTCACCAAATCAAAGATGTGTTTACGAAGGCTCGTTCTAGAATTCGACATAATTTCTTAGTTGACAAATTGATGCTTCTAACTCATCCAACATCAATTTGAGGGGGGATGATAACAAAGCAACAATTATGGAGTATATTATGGATATTATGGCTCATATGGTGGATCAAAGAGTTGATATTGTGTATAAAAGAGGAGTTATGTCTGAGTTTAATTGTAAATATTTTTAGATTAATTGTAAATATTCTCAGTTAATTGTAATTATTCTTAGATTAATTGTAGATTAGGAATAGATTGTAAAATAACTATATATAATAGAAAGTAGCCTATGATAGGGGCATTCAGTCAAAAACTTGTTAGATAGGGATACATTTTTTAAGTTTGTTTTTATTATTTTAATTTGGGGCTACAAGGATAAAAATATAATTTTATTTAATAATTTAAACTCTTATTTATTTAGGGGGTTATATTTAGTAAAATTGTGGCTGCATTTAGAATCACCATTTGTTATATTGCAATCTCCAGGTGGCATTTTAATAAAATGATGTGATATTTTTATGAAGTGGTAAGGATATCCAGCAAACACAATGAGTTTTTCATTGCCGGAAAACAAATCATCCCATATTTGTATAATTTAAAATAATTTGACATTTCGATTGAAAAGATTAGTTGGTGCTAAATTTTAAAATTGTGCTTAGTTTGTACTATAATTAATGTTTTGACCATGTATTTAATATTGACTTTCTTTAACATGTACAAAATAGTCACTTTAATGTATTCATTTAAAGAATGGACATTTTTCAAAAATACCCCTTAACTTTCATAAATAATGGCAAAACTTAATTAATTCATGAATAATGAGGCCGATATTTTCTTCACATTATCCAAGGAGGTTAACGAAGTTCTTGTGATTCACTCTCGACAAGCTATCAATCTGTGAGAGGAAAGCAAAATTGTAAGATATTTCACAACAATTTCACGCAAGGAAACAAAGAAAATCATTCTTCATCTATGTAACTAATATATATGAGAAAGAACAAAGTTGATACTTACAGAAATCGTAAATGAGTTAAATTCCCAACCTCTAGTGCCTACACTACCTCCAAATCATGAATTAAAAAAATGCACAAGTTTTTTACAATGATGGATAAGTAGCAATTTGGGTTGAGACTTTGAGAAATAAAATGCTAGGATATACAAAACACCATAATGACACTAATGATGGCAATTCAAGACAATAAGGAGAAGTATTACTGCGCATGTAAATGAAGTCGAGATTACAAAGATGATAGAGGCAAATAATGGGACTTACATAAAGACAATTACATTGCCATCCAGACACAGATCACAGTTTTCAAAATTCCAATTTGCTAAAGCATCAAAATGGTCGAACTCCAACTTTGCTCTGAATTGAAACAACGCCAATTATTAGAATTTGAGAATTTCCTATTTTTTTGCAAATTGGCTGTTACAAGCTGGCAACCAGCAAGTTTGGATTTTTGCATAGGAAATTTGGATTTTTTGGGGCTGCCAACAAGTATAAAGCTGATATATTTTGTATATTTAATTTTTGAATATTATGCACTGATGTGATAGATGCACAAATTTGATAGGAAAAGTTATAGTCTAAAAACTTCCCTAGGAAGTTTCCTTTATGTATATAATTGATTTTTTTGCAATGAAAACTATAGATTTTTTCACTGCTCTCCTCTTGTTTTCTTTCTATTACAATCAGACAATGTTCTCTGCAATTTTTGTTCACCAATCCTGAATAATTTTCCCATTATTGTGAAAAACTAGCATTGTCCAAGTACCAAACATTTGAGCTAATACTTATCTCTACATTACCTTCATAATTGAGAGAGCAACAACTATTAATCTCCAAAACAATAATCAAAAGCGCAGAACAAAAGGATTGCTTGCTACTAGTAGTCCATCTACCACCAATTTCTTGTATAACCATTCGTAGCTTGGTGAAGGCACTTTCGGCCAACAACCAGGACCTCTACAGAAGGTGATAAATGAAATAGCCAACTTTATAGTGCACCATAATCTTTCGAGCAATTTAGAATTACTCGGACAACAAACTAAGATCCAAAAACAATAGTGACTGTGAACAGTGCGCCGAGCAACATCCTGAGCCACTGTTCACAAACATGACCGAATGGCATCACGGTTGGCGAATGGCGGTGACCATTAGAGGATTTATGCTGGGGAAAGTGGCGGCTGCCAGGGTTTTCCTATTGCCGTTGGAGATGTTCTAATATCCCAATCATTTCCTGTTGCCGTTGGAGATGTTCATACATGTTGTGAGTGCTTTCGTTAAATCCTAAACACTTGAGTGATGAGCGATACACTTTCTTGTGAGGTTCTTCTGGAGTTTACAAATTTTCTGACTTGATTTTAATTGCTTGTGTAATGTGGATATTTCATTCTTGCATTGTGATGAATCTTGTGAGGCATTGCATAATTTGATTACATGAACTTGAGATTTGTTCTTTTCTTTTGATTGAGGAGAATCAAATATTCAAGTATGAGGGATTGATAAGTTCATATTTTCACTCATATTTAGTTTGATTAATTAGTGTTTTTCATTATGTTTTAGTTTATTTCCTTTATTTTTGTTATATGAGTCTATCTAGAGTGATTTTATGCTTGTCATGGTAATATTTTGCAGGTTTGAGGCTAAATTCATTGAAAACCCATGCTGAAAGCAGTATATGTTCAAAGAAACAGTCACAACTTCTTCCACACATGGAATTTGAGCTAATGGGTCATGAAAATAGAAAGATATTTGAGTTAGCTTTCCAATGCAATTAGAATCGGGTCAATTGTAGTTTGGGAGCAAAAATTATGGCCAAAACCGTGAGACTGCGTAGAAGGATCGGAATGGGCAACATGAAGCCTCTGTGTGGATTGACATGCAGGGTGGCGGTCGACATACATAACAATTTTGGAAGGAAAGTGCGATTTTACAAGTTTTAGGGCAAGAATTGATGGAATCAAAAGATATACATCAACTTGGAAGCCTTGAAGATCCAAAAAGGAAGATATATGTAAATTAAGATATTAAGATTAAGATTTCCATCAAATTTAATATTATTCCTTATATAATTCTACCATGTAAAGCCCATACAATGATTACAATCTCTATAAATACCCCTCTAAATTATTTTATTCGTTGGACTGGATCTCTATACCTATATCTCTTCTTCTCCTCAATTTATGTAGTCTTTTTTTAGTCTTTAGTTTTTCATTTTATTTTATTAATGCACTTTAAAATTCCTATTTTATTTCTGCAATTTAATTTTTATTTAATTATGTCTAGTTAATTTTCCTAGCAGATTCTAGGGTTTGTACAACTGTTTTGGATGCATGCTTAAGTTTATTTAATTGATTCATTGTTGATAGTTCATGATTCCTGTTTTATTTCATAATTCTAGATTGAATAAAGGACCGAAAGGTGAAATTTTATTTAGATGTCTAGCTATTGATGGAAGGACCGAGAGGTGAATATTGATAGTGAGATTAGGAATGCATGATGCGATCAGTACTGTCAGACCAAGAAGTACTAGATTATAGGGATTTAACTCCGATGATCTTATGAGATTGATTAATAGGTGTTCTTGAGATCGAGAGGACATAATCACTTATTAGTAATCTAGTTAATATTTGTCTAACCAAGAAAATTTTAACACTTATCTGATATCTCACTTATTGCATGAATATATTTGATTATTTATTTGCATGTTATCTAGGATAGAAGTTCAACCCTAAGATTTGTATTATCCTTTATTTGCTTTATATCTTTATTTTTATTTTCAAAAACCAAAATCTATTTTCCAATTGCTCAAACAATTTATCTAACAACTGATGGATTTATATACTGAAAGCATTATGATTGGTATATTATGTACAAGGTCGATTGGTTAATATACTGGGAATCATAAATGTTGTATGTTCATCTCCTGTCTGAATTAACAAACATGTGTCGCAAACGCAATTATCCTCTTATCTCGTCGATAGGGAGATCATACGGAGTGAGTAGATCACGGAAGATCGTATGGATCGTTTGACCTAGCGAGATATAAATGGTTATCACAGCTGAGACAGTTCCAGGATAAACTATCGGTCTAGGCTGCAGCATACACAGTAATAATCATCTTATCTTGGATGGCTTGGTATGCTGGTATGGGGCACACATTGATAAGGACATAAGTTGAGATCGATTCTTTTATCTGACATTAAAAGAATCTAGATCTCTATGGCTTGATGAGATCCTAAGCCTAAATGAAGGTACAAAAATATAAGCAGATTGTGTGTTACTTTGAGTTGCAGTGAAAGGCTCTGGTTGAGCCTGTATATCTGTATCTTGGGTGATAATAGTTTGTGTATGACTGTCTGGTACTAGAACTAGGTAACCACATCCAGTATAGGATGATGACATTCCCTGAGCAGCTCAGAAGGTTCGTTATGCTAAAGTCCTGCAGGCTGATTAAGTTCAAGCATAAGTGAAAAGGTTTGAGTGGATTGACTCAGGAATATAAGAAGTTAATTAATTAAATAGCTTTTCTGAGCTTAAATTAATTAACGAATGTCTGTAACCTTAAATGTGGGGATAAACCGAGCCCATGCAACCCGTACCTCAAAACGTGGTAGCAGATAGGTAGGACAATGTTGATTCTCTGGTGGAATGAATCAATATTAATTAATTAATTATATTCTGGGTTGAATATGTGAATTAATTAATTGATAGGCCTTATTTACTATTTGCATTCTGGTCCCTGGTCTGGCCCATGAAACTCAGGCCCAATAGAAGTCCAGTATTTTCCTATAAATATGCATCAGTTCCTCAGATCTCAACACACCACAAGATCATAAGTTGCACACAACAAACCAGAATTTGGGAGCCGTGGTGATCGACTAGATCTGAGAAATGAGGAGGAAATTCTGCTTCTCAACCGGGCAAGGAATCTGAAGGGAATCTTCACCAGATATTCAGATTGAGTTGGGATACAGATCAGAAGATCAGATCAGGAGGATTATCTTCTGTCTTCTCTCTCCTTCTTGTATTCAAAAATTACATACTAATTTTCATAGATTTATTTCCTCAATCTGTTAGGAATTAAATCTTTGTGCGTGGGAAAAGATCTAGAGGAATCTCCGCGCACTCGTTCTTCAGGGTTTCGCAATCCAGGTATTCCGCATAAACCTTCTTTATGCATAATCAATAGGAGCATGCTAGGAATAATCATAGGCATAGGAATTTATTTTTGATATTCCAATTAACAATCCGGGCAAACGGACTTCGTGATTCAGTTTACGAATCCCTTCAACAACTATGTTTTAGTACATGAGTTTATTTCCTACATCATTCTTTGTGGGTTCGACATTCAATTATAAATTTATTTGGCCACTGTATTGTAATTAATCTAGTTAAAATATCAGTGATCACTGAACCATCTGGATTAGGCCCGTTTTCAGCTTGAAGTTGTTCGCATTGATGCCAACTTGGAAACTCGACTCCTCTTGTTGCGGAGGAGGTAATCTAGGGTAGATCTTTGCTATACCACCACTTGCCTTTCATTGTTTCCTCTCCCATTCAGTTCTGTTAGTTTGGCAGCTTGCTCAGCTTGGGCTGCCTGTGCGGCTTGGAGTTGTCCTCCGAGCTGTCGCACCTCATCAACAAATTGCCTCTCGGGAGTTATGTTCTACAGTGGTGCTTCCGGTGGATTCTCCATCTCAGTTTGCTTTTCTCTTTCCTTTCCTTTGATTTTGCCTTTTCTACAGGTGGCTTCAATTTCTGAGTCAAAGGCTTCGAGTGTCTTCCCTTTTGCTCTTGTGTTCATGCACCTGAAAAGAAAGACAAAAAGCTGAAAACGTCAGTCTGTGTCAATCGATAGGGGGGCTGTCGATCGATATGAATGCAACTTCTGTGTCGACTGACACTCAGAATATCGGTCGATACAGAGATAAATCCCAACACATGCACATGAACAAAACTAAAAAACACTCAAACCAACAAGTATCCAAGCAATCTAGTAACTAAATATAATCTGACTATCCCCAACAATGGCATCAATTTTTTCGATGCTAAAATCTGCACACAGATCATAACACATGGTAAATAAATTTATAGTTAACCCGGAGGTTTGTCGAACCCGCAGGGATAGTGCAACAAAAATATTTCATGTACTGGATACAGTTTTTCAATTTGTTGTTTAAGCAATCCCAATCAGGAATAGGTTATTGTTTTCAATCAGAGAATAAATTTTGGAATAAAATTAGATAAATAAAAACACATATCCTAGGGAATTCAACCAATCCAATCAATATGCATAAATCAATCAATCCAAACCCAAATAATTAATATGGTGGAAAATCTGATAAATTGGAATCAATTCCTTGGTTGGGCAATTAAAACCTAGATTACTAGCAAGTGAATTTTAACTTTTGAGTCTCAATAACACAAACTAGTTAATCTCAGTAAACATGCAGATTAAATCCTATAACTGAATCTTATTTTTGAGACATAAAGTAATTATATCAAATTTTATCTTCCTATTGTTAACTATCTCCTCTCAGTCTCAAATTAACAACTAACAATTCAATTAAACCTTCATCTCTCGATCCTTCGATTGAATTAGATTTTAAAAATTAAAACCATAGAATTTGAACCAAATAATAAATGTTGGATTTAATTGAATTACAACATGCCAATTGGATGGAGGATAACCCTATAATTTGCTAGGGTTTCTAGCCAGACATGCTAAAAACACGAATTGAAATAAACATATTGAACTTACTTGAAACATAAAGAACAATAATCAAAATCCTCAATGTCTTCGAGTTCTAAAGCAATAAAAGGAGAACTGGAAAATTAAAGTAAACTAAATGCTAAAGTGAATAACAAAAAATTAACTCTAAAACTGAATTTAACTCTAAAATTTGAGCTAAATTGTTATACATATAGAGGGGGAAATTAGATCTTACATTAGGTATTAGGCTTGAGAAGGAATATCTCCAAATCTGATGGGGTTTCGCCTTTCTGACTTCAGTGTCGATTGACATCCAACCTGTCGATCGACACAGCTGTCAAGTCGATCTTCACTTCAATCCTTATTTTTCGATCGCTTCAAACCACTCATGTCGATCGACACGACCGCAAATGTTGAGCTTCGTTCATCCATTTGCATCGGTCGACAACTATCCTCCATGTCGATCAACATGGAGATCATGTTTCGGGTTTTGGCTTGTCTTCTATGACGGTTGATATCTCGTGTGTCGACCAAAACAGTAGCTTCTTCATTCCAGCTCTTTTCAACATATAAGCACATTTTCGACCCAAATACCTACAACACTCACCATGTTAGGAATATTGATAGAAATATCAAAACCCTTTATTGTCAATAGTTTAGTAATTATGTTTTGGTGCATCAATGCTCAAGCCAAGCAATAGCCGATCTAGTTTATAGCAACTTAATATGGATTCAAATGTGAAAGTCCTGTATAGGCAACATACACTTGAGTTGTAATAGAACTAGAAAAGAATAAGAATCAAAAATGCTGAAGGAATCAACATATTTGATGATTGCTGAAGATCGCTGAAGAAGACAAGTGAAGGCTAGCAAATACGGTGGAATACTGAACGCACTCAAGAATGCTGAAGAAGTAACTCCAGCAAAATACGAAGATCTTAGCAAAGACTGCTGAGACGCCATTCGTATGCCAACCGCCAACAAACGCTCTACAACAATCAAGAGAAACATTGGAGTCGTAAATCAGAAGGATCCAGATCACAAGGAAACCTGACGAATCAGAGAGTAGAACAATCATAAAACACAACATAGGTTTCAAGTTTAAACAAAAAGATCCATTCTGACAAAGACAACCACATATAGATGCTACGCCAATCAGAGACGAGGAGAGTTGAAGAGTCTCTATCCACTGCAGAAAAAGGAAGAACACAGATAGACGAGCAATACCTTTGAGTCTAATGGATAATATTCAAACAACCGTTTGAATCTTCACCTATAAATAGGTGTCATACTAAATTGATTCAAAGGTTCGCAAAATTATATTCACAGAGAAAACTAGAGAAGATCAAAACACTCTCTACACTATGCGAACTCAACCGAGCTAGTACGTGATTGAAGCTTTTTCACAAGATATCATACTTGAAGCTCGAGACCTCTGAAGTATAACTTCTAAGGTTGATATTGGGATTATTTCTAATCATAGAAAGAATCTAGCAGTCACCTTGCTGCGCAAGCGTGATTCTTATGGGTATTGCCAACACAAGGATAGGTTATAGGAAGAACTATAAAACTCCCAACAGTCGACGTCCAAGGAGAAGGGAGGTTTGTCCTCACTCTACCGAGCGACAAGGTGAAGATTGAAGACCGAGGTGCTTGAAGTTGCGCGCTGACCAGACGAAGGAGCTGCTCAATGTTAGAGATCAGGCCTGACCTTGTACTCAATCTTTTAGTGAATTTTCATTCGGAGGACTGAAGAGTGGACGTAGAACAGTTGTTCGAACCACTATAAATCTTTGTGTCTCTTTTACTATTTTTATTCGTTATTGTGTGGTTGTGCATACTTGAAACTCAACACACCAAGTGTTGTTGTATAATCTGCAATTAACTTAACGAATATTCGAGCTTAAACACATTTGATAAACACTTGCTAAGTCGAGACCTTAGTAAGATAAGTTCAAGACCGTATTAATACTTCCGCTGCATATAATAACACTCTGATCGGGGACCAAAAAGTGGTATCGAAGCGGTTGGTCTTTACAGACTAGCTGCTTCTAAGTCGTTTAGGACCAGACCCATATTTTCCTTGCATATCTGTGTTCTTGTGTTTGGCTCACGTTAAAAGCAATGGCGAACAACGCGAAGTTTAGGAAGTTTGTTTCTGAAAGCTACTCCACCTGGAAAAAGAGGTCCTTGATCACATTGATGAATATACATCCCGAGATGAAGCAAGTGATCGAAAATGACCAATCAAAATCCAAAAGGTAAAAATCAGGGTTGGAGAAGATATAGCAGGACCAATCGTAATGGTGGACAAGCCGTACGAAGAATGGACTCAAGAAGATCGAGTTCATGGCCAACTGGATTATGTAGCCATGGGTTTAATTTTAAGTTCCTTGTCACCTACCTTAGGCAGAAGCCTTGGAGTACAAGAATGCCAAAGAAATGTGGGACTTTCTTGTCACTCTAAGCACTGAGACGGATCAAATGAAAAGAAACAAGCTACAACAATTGGTAGACATGTATGAGTCTTTTCAATTGATTCCATGTGAAACCATCAAGGACATGGAGGCCAGATTCAACACCATTGTAGCTGAGTTAAAGATGCTGGGAAGGACGTACAATCTTCCCGACATGAATTCAAAGATTCTCTCGAGACTACCAAAGGAGGATTGGTTTGTCAAAGTGACCAGTCTAAAGGAGAAAGATCAGTCAACAATAAGTACCAAAGAAGTGTTCGCTCAACTAAAGGCGCACGAATGGGACATCACGCAGATCAACAAAAATGAAGTTGTTCGTGCTACAGTAACCATTGAAGAACCCATCGAGGATGCAACATTCTTCATGAAGAGAGACAAAAAAAAGTGGAAAATTAAGAAGCCATTCCAATCAGATCGACTAGTTCAATCCAGTGCGACAAAGGAGATTCCATCCACCAGCGGATCTCAAGCAAAAGAAGTAGAATGCTCAATCAGCGAGTTGGAAGAACACATGAAGAGATTACAAAAGCTGCTGCTGAAAGCCAAAGGAAAGAAGGAAGAATTCCATCAAAGTCAACCATCAGACAACACAAATGTCAAGAAGACGCCCAGAACATGCTATGAATGCAATTCCCCAGAGCTTTTGAAGTTTGAATGTCCTCAAATAGATCCAAAAGAAAGGGAACAATTGAGGAAACTGTTCGAAAGGCGAGCATCAAAAGCTGTTACTAAGGCTTTGTTGACAAGGACAGAACTACCAGACATGTCGGATCATGTCGATGAAAACTATTCATCAGTGGATGAAGAGGATGTTCTCATGGTATTCATGGCCGACATCAATGAAGATCAGACAGGAGAATCAGCTCTAGCTATCACAAGAAATCAGGTAACAAATTCTATTTTGTTTGTTGCTTCTACTTCTGATAATATGCATGGCACTGCTGATTAATGTTACTCGGAATCAGATTAGATAACTGTAGAATTTTTGCAAGAAGATTTTTCAAAAGTTCATGCATTAAAGGATATTTTAGTAAAAGAAAATTCCTCGCTAAAATTTCAGTTTTACGTTTTGACCAGTGAGATTGAGAAATCTAGGTCAGCAGACGAGGAAAGTTTAAAATTTAAAACATAGCTCTTCTCCTTGAATGAAAAGTTTAATATTTTAAAATAGGAGAATGAAGCTTTGAAAAGCAAAAGCTCCGTGCAAAATGCTTGTCAATGTAAATTTTCAAAGAGCACGAGAGATTTGAATGAGATTCTAAGTGTCCAAAGAAGTTCGAAGAACTTCGCTGGAATAGGTTTTGATGAAGAAAAAACATGTGATGCTGAATCAAGTAGGATAAAGAAAATTGTTTTTGTCTCAGTAATTGGGAAGATGACGAGAGGGAAAATTCTAAATCAATTGCTCAGCAGAAATGTTGGCAAGCTAACATCCCTCAATTGACTGCTCAGAAAAGACTAAATTATATGTCTGCTGAGGAGAGGCCAGCAGTGTCTAAGTATGTAACCCAGTAGACGGTTCCATATGCTAGGAAGGGTCATACAAATCCTAGTAAGACTAAGCAATCTGCTGAGATTGTAAGGAAGCCAGCATACACACCAAGGAGAAGGAAGAACTACTTGAGGCTAGAGTCTAAAATAAAACATTTTCAAAAGACTGTGATGGCTTAACACACTACTACACATTCCCATTCAAAGTATTAATCCAATAGGAACGGAAAGGTAGTGAAACGTGATGACAGATGAAATGTCAAAATCACAAAGTTCTGGATTCCCAAAGGAATGATCCTGAGAACTAATCCTGCAGGACCCGTAATTGATCGGGTACAGAAAATATGACTTCTTTGTTTTGCAGGAACAATGTCCAGGAAGAAGAACATCAAAAAAATTAAAAGAATGGATCATAGACAGTGGATGCTATGGTCACATGACTGGAGATGAAGATATTTTCACAGAACTTCAAAAGATTAGAGGACCTTCAGTCTTGTTTGGTGACAACTCAAAAGCTAGAGTAATTGGAAGAGGGTGCATCGAGCAGAATGAAATGCAGATAATCAATGTGGCCCTCGTCGATAGTCTCAAGTATAATCTTTTGAGCATCAACCAGCTAAGTGAAAATGGATATATTATTTCTTTCTTTGATACAGGTTGTGAGATTCCTGATAGAACAACTGGAGAAGTAAAGCATAGAAGAATCAGGAAAAGAGGACTCTATATTGTGGATTGGGAAAGTGGTCAGCAAGCACCATGCTTCATAGCATTCAGCAAAGAAGAGACAAACTGACTATGGCACAAAAGGCTAACACATCTAAACTTTAAGACTATCAATTACATTGCCAAAATTGATATTGGTACAGGACTACCCAAAGAACCTTCAAGAAGGAAGGAATATGCAGAGCCTGTCAACAAGGAAAACAAGCCAAGGCGTCCTTCAGATCCAATTTGGAAAATGGCACTTCAAATAGAATCCTTGAGCTGTTGCACATGGATTTATTTGGCCCGGTGACTCCACCCACTGTAGGTAATAAACAATATACCTTGGTTGTTATTGATGATTACTCCAGGTACACATGGGTGAGACTAATCAAAAGCAAGGACGAAGTGAAGACTGTCCTACCGGAGCTGATACTTATAGTTCAGAACGACAAATAGCTCACGGTGAAAAGGATAAGATCTGACAATGGTACAAAATTTTGTAACGGAGCATTAATGGACTTCTACGCCGACGCTGGGATTGGACATGAATGGTCCACTACGAGAACACCTCAGCAAAACGGTCTACCATAAAGGAGAAACATGACTCTCAAGGAAGTTGTGCGAACAATGGTTGCGGATACAAATTTGAGTCAAAGATATTGGGGAGAAGCTGTAATGAATGCTTGCTACATGCAGAATTGAAGTGGTTTGAATCTTTGCTTCAACAAAGCTCCATACGAAATATATCATGGTCGTAAGCCTTCCTTAGCTCATCTTCGTGCTTTTGGTTCACCATGTTATATCCATAATAATGGAAAATCAAAGTTAAGTACATTCTCTCCGAAAGCTGATGAAGGAGTGCTCCTTGGATATGGACATCCATCTCACAAGGGATATAAAGTACTTAACAAGACAATCAAGCTTGTGGAAATAAAATGCAATGTTATTTTTTATGAAGCTACTTTAGCGCGCAGGACTATGAGAAGTCAGAAAGATGAGATTCATGAAACCAATGATGTCAATGGACCTTCGGGCTCGAATACTTTCGAAGCTGAATCGATTGATCCGACTAGGTTAATGAATGAGTCGTCATCTTCACTGGAGATATTATCTAATCAACAAATAGTCAAGATGGCCGGTTATGCAAATGATAATGCTGAGGCCACCATAAATTCTCTCGACGAAGTCACATGTCAAGAAGGAACTCAAGATGAGGAAGTCAACCAACAAGACAAAGAGGCTGCTGAGAATTCCCAAAATGGCGAGAGAATTACTGAAGACAACTCTACTGGAGTCAACCAGGAACAAATTGCTGAAAATAGAAGCACTACACCAGAAAATTCAAATTCAACAGAGGATACACTACAAGACAAATCTTCAGGAGAAGTCAACCCGTCAAGCGTAGCAGATAGTCTGAAAAATCTATAGCTTGTTGATGTTCCAATTTCCGAAAGTCATATTGGAACATCTAACAGTCAAGCCATTCCAGTAGAAGAATTACAAAGACTAAAGTGGCTACTCAGAGATCATCCCACAAAAGAGATCTTAGGAGATCTTGCAGATCCAATCCAAACCAGACACAACACCATGTTAGCCTGCTTTGTATCTCAAGAGGAGCCTACCAAAGTGGCAGACGCACTTAAGTCAGTTGATTGGATCAATGTGATACAAGAAAAACTGTCAGAGTTCACAAGGAATCACGTGTGGGAACTCGTCGATCGACCAACACACCAGTCAGTAATAGGAACCAAATGGGTGTTCAAGAACAAGCGCAACGAAAATGGACTCGTCATTCGCAACAAAGCTAGACTCGTTGCAAAAGGATATGCACAGTGCGAATGAACAAATTTCGATGAAGCGTTTGCTCCAGTTGCTCGCTTGGAAGCAATCAGGTTATTCCTAGCATATGCCGCTCAGTATGGATTTACTGTCTTTCGGATGGATGTTAAAAGCGTATTCCAGAATGGTGAATTAAATGAGGAAGTCTATGTGGAGCAACCTCTAGCATTTGAACACAGAAACAAGGTGTACAGATTAAGAAAAGCTCTCTATGGTCTGAAGCAAGCCACAAGAGCATGGTACGGGACGTTATCACAATTTCTGCTAAAGAACAGATTCAGGAAAGAGAAAATCGACAGAATACTCTTCTTGATCAAGGATGCTGAAGACATACTGGTCGTCCAAATCTACGTGGATGACATCATATTTGGATCAAGAAATCTAACTCTATGTAAAAAGTTTGCTAGACTTATGTAGACTAACTTCCAGATGAGTATGATGGGAAAAATGTCATATTTCCTAGGTCTGCAAGTTCAGCAATCCAGCGATGGGAACTTCATCCACCAGAAGAAGTATACCAAGGATCTCATCATCAAATTTTGCCTGCAGATTCCCATGAGCACAACTTGTCAAATATCAATGGACAAAGAAGGCAAATCCGTGGACCCCACAACATACAGAGGTATTATTGGTTCTCTGTAATATCTAACGGCCAACAGGCCAGACATTTCGTATGCTGTAGGAGTATGTGCTAGATATCAAGAAAATCCAAAGAAATCGCACATGGAGTATACACAAAGGATTGTTAGATATGATCTTACACTCGTTGGATATTCAGACTCGGACTTCGGAGGATGTCGAATTGATCAAAAGAGTACGAGTGGGACATGCAATTCCTTGGTCATAAGCTGATAAGCTGGTTTAGCAAGATGCAACATTCGGTATCAACATCCACAACAGATGCTGAATATGTGGCTGTTGCAAGTTGCTGTACATAGGTGCTGTGGATCAAACAACAACTTCAAGACTATGAAGTCAGCACCGGTTGCATTCCTATATACTGCAACAACAACGGTGCGATTTGCATTACAAAGAATCCAGTACATCACTCTAGGTTCGGCACATCAATATCCGACATCACTTCATCAGGGATCATGTTGAGAAAAGTATATCTCAATGGATTATATCAGGACAGAAGATCAGCTAGCATACATCTTCGCCAAACCTCTAGCAAAAGGAACATTCAAGGAGCTTTGTCTGAAGCTCGGTCTATTAGAGTTGGATGAGGTTATGGAAGAATGAGCCCCAACTCTCATTATGTTCTTGGAGTTCTTAGAGTTCTCAAAAGTTATTTGGAATTCTCGAATCTATTGGATTTATGAAATTATTTGGATTTCTTGGAGATTATTTGGAATAAGAGTGTGTCCAAGCTCATGCTCTTCAGAGGAATTTTTTACAAATTCAACCCGATTGCTGAGTCCCAGCTCTCAGCAATCTTGACAGTCAAATGTAGAAAAATATTAGTTTCAGCAGACCAAGTCAGGAGAATGCTGAGTTCCAGCTCTCAGCATATAAAGATGACTGTTGAATCAATTTTGGGAAAATGATCAGATAAGGGAACAAATATCGAGATACTCAACCGACGTATCAAGTAAAGATCATATTTAATGATGAAGCGATGATTGTTATTTGCTATCATTACCAAAGATTTCGTTCAAGGCTCTAGACGATTTATTTTTGAAAATAGCATCTCAAATGGCCATGTGGAAAGTCATACCGAAACTGTCAGTTCCCAAGGCAGACGAAGTGATTGGCTGAACAAGTCTCTAGGGCGAATACATCTATTTAAGGGGAGGATAGTTACTTAGGAATTCATATCCAAAACCTCTGAAACGTAGAAACTCCCCATGCCTTTTATTCCATTCATTCAAACCCTATTGCTCGAGAAAAACCAGAAATGTCTTCCACTATTTCACCAAAATACCTTCAGAATGGGTTCGAACAACGTGACTTGGAAGTCTCCAAACGAGAGGAAGAATCATAATCTTCACAGAGATCATATCTAAGAAGATTCTCTCAATTCTCGGTTCACATTTGACGATGAGCTTTCTAGAACCAAAAGGAGATAAGAGATTCATTCTGTCAGGCCATGACAACGTTCTCGTTGGAGAGATATAAGCTTCCCAGGTGGGTCTGAAGATGGATATTCCTTAGTCACAAGGAATGGAAAAGCCCTCTTGGTGCCAGTCGAATAAGGTATCCAAAGGACCCATTTAATTTCTTCCCATCTCTTCTTCCAAGATCAAGGTTCAAACATGGAGAAGAAGAAGAGATGGAGGAAAGGCTTTCAGATGGAGTAGATGCAACACAAATCATCTACTCAGCATCTGAAGAACAAAGAAGAGCTCGCGAGTGGTGCTGGTGATACTCACCATACAAAATGTATGAATGCCAATATGGCACTCGGAGCTAGAAGATTTGAAGTATGTGGACAAAGGGCACTGACTTGAGCAGATGGTGCGATCTGCTAGCGTCAGACTTCCTTTCAAAGGCAGTCAGATCATCCGCAGGCTAGAAGAAGAAGAGATATCCACTAGGCAGAAACAAGATGATGAATTGCTTATGGATATCTCTCAGCCAACAAGACATTGATGCGCAAGTGGGGTGACTTGCAGCAATGAGCTCGGGGAAAAGACCAAGAAGGAGCAGATCTAGAAAAGGCGTTATTTGGAGCAGTCTGAAGACAAATTGATCATTGTAAACTTGTAGCTTAATGCTTTGCGAAGTGTAATGTTGGTCCTGATATATCAGAGTCGTCGTGCTTAAACAAGAACACGAAATGCAGCAGAATGATTTAACGTCACTTACACTTATGTTTTCCTTTAAAGATTATTTAAACTCAGGGATTAATTAAGATTTCTTCACAGTTATACACTAGCAATATGATTACTAGGTTTAAAGTCTCGTGCATGATAAAACAGTAAATGAACACGATGTTTATAGTGGTTCGATCCAAATAGATCTATGTCCACTCCTTAGCCGAAACGCTAAGAATTCACTAAGTAAGTATACAGAGTACAAGGATTCGCCTTTGACGTTAAGTAGGCAGTGAGCTTTCGACCTGGCTACTTGACAGCTATCCTCCGATATTCTGAACTTCTCAGGTGTTGGGAAATTTGTCTAAGTTTCCCTCCCTCAGTAGCTACTTGTAT
>JAPKLW010003179.1:0-18136 GCA_026898455.1 Plectranthus barbatus | reverse complement strand
AGAGACCTTTTCCGGATGTGTCCAAACGGCTAGGAGATTTGAATGGGATCCCGCGTCTATAAATACCTGGGATCCATCAACATTCAATACTCTTCTCCCTCGCTCAACTACCGAAAGTCTGAAACTTTATTGCAAGCAAGCAAAACACTTTCGAGGCCTTTCCTAAGGCTTTCCGTGTGTTGATTTATCAAACATGAGACTTCAAGCTTCCAGCTTGTAAGTTACTGATCTCTTTGGTGCTCTTTCTCTTCCGAGGAAGTTCACAGCAGCTCTTGTGCCAGCCAGCACTTGAGTTATCACGGGCAGTTTGCCGTATTGAGAAGCTACGTTCTTGGGAGAACTAAACACCCAGTGAAGCTGTGGAGGTTGAAGTGACGTGCTCGCACTCCACCAGCTGATCAGAGTTGAAGAAGGAAACAAGGCCGGGAGCGGTTGATCTAGTGAACTGGTGGACGAGGCATTCACCAGCTAGAGATAGATCGTAGGACTCTTGTACCTGATTACTCTTAGTGAATTTCCAGTGCTACGACTGGAGAGTGGACGTAGATCAGTTGATCGAACCACTATAAATCCTTTGTCTTTATCAGTTTTCTGCATTACGATCTTATTTTAAACCCAGCACCCAAGTGCTGGTGTATACTCTGAAAACTGATAACTGCGCAAACAAGGCCTAAAATATTCAAAGTTTTGAATCACCAGCTGACAGGTCCCAGTCAGTTGGTTAACCAGCAAGTGCAAGAAAACGTTTACTCTTTTATTATTTCCGCTGCAAACGTTTTATACTCTGAAAAACCGGGACCAACATCAGGTGTTGGTCTGGCAGAGTCAAGGGCACACCTTCGTAAAACTTGCCTTTCCTACTTTGGAAGTTTTATAGTTACTTCCTAACTTTTCTTCAGATGCGGCTAAACGCCCGTCTTAGTCTAGACCTTTTCAGGTGTTCGACTGTTGGATTCTTCCAGTAAAGGAAGGTATCCCAATGATTGAAGAATCTTGAGTAGAATCAAGGATCTCTTCAATGGAGTGTCAGTGATTCAATGGGGACACTCTGGTAGTTGAAAGCTTTGAATGTGTTTCGAATATTTTCTTTTCAACTGACTGCTCTTGTGCTTTTCGCTTTTGTCTTAGGAATCTCTTGAAAGTAAGTTAGAGTATTGAATGAGCAGCATTTCTCACTCTTCTGGACCTGTCTTTTTATACTTGAAGATTCAAACTTTGAATCTTTAGACACAACGGTCTCTTTGTCCGAGAGTGGTTCGTTTTTCAACTTGCTTTCTGGCTTCGTACAGTGCTTTTTGATCTGCTTCTGGAAAGTCTTGTCCTTGCATGTACAGTTTTCAGAACGTTGGTATAGCGATCGGTGTTGTCTGTCTTGCTCTGCTAAGCTCTTTTAACACGATCTGCTAGATGAGTACCTTTAGCGATTTGCTGGATGTCAGCAAATGCTAAGTCTTTATCATTCTGCTAGTCACGTATCTGACTGCTGAAGCCTCAACAAAGTTAAGCCTTTTCTTCTTTAGGTTTCTGATTGTTACCTTTAGCAATCTGCTAGGTGTTAGCTAATGCTAAATCCTTAGCATTTTGCTATCACACCTCTTCTAGCATATAGTCTTCGGTGTCTGCAGGGAGAGCTCCTAGCAAACTAGTCTATTACAACTCAATACTTGACCTATACAGGACATTACAAGATATGCTAGACTATACTAGAATTCAGCATTTGATCGACCAATCTAGTAAGGTTTGATCCAACAAAACCTTTTACAATGTGAACCTAAGGGAGATTTAGGAATAATTTCCCAACATGTAACTCTTGTAAATCAATGATATCAATAAAATGCTCGTTTTGATGACAATACTCTATTGTCTCAAACAATATAACTACCTAAATCAAAATGCTAGATAAATACACTCCTCGTGTATTTAGAATCCTATCTACAGATCTTATGATTTTCCTGGTATAAGATTGAAAAATATAAAGGAAAATCAAAAGATAGGAATTTCTTAAAGGTCTCCCCAACCTTAGTTAGAAGCAGAGTGCTTGATAGCTGAGATGGAGAATTCCTTCAAGCAAACTATTCTCTGCTGACTGTTGAGTCCAAGCTCTCAGCAGGTTCCCGACGATTACTGAGTCTGAGCTCTCAATAAAAGACTCTTGAACTTAAAAAGATTCTAAAAATCTAAAGAGTCTAGAAGTACTGCTGAATCCAAGTCTTTAGCAGATATCCGGTGAATGTTGAATCCAAGCTCTCAATAGGTTGATATGGATTGCTATTCGATGATAGCAAATAAAATAGTAAAAATGATTATTGAATCCAAGCTCTCAGTAAAGAGACTCTTTGCTCCAACAAGGATAAAACCTTAAAAGAGTCTATTTTGTCTACTGAGTCCAAGCTCTCAGTGGAACCCCGAAGACTGCTGAGTCCAAGATCTCAGCAGATATCTATAGACACCTAAGGATAAAATCTTGGTATATTCTTGGTGACTGCTGAGTCCAAGCTCTCAGCAGATGATCCATGTCTACGGAATAAGAGGACCTTAATAATTAGTTCGATTGCTGAGTCCAAGCTCTCAACAAACTATGTGATCTGCTATATTCAACGAAAAAGGGGTATATAAGATAATCATATGCTGAGTCCAAGCTCTCATCATAGGCCTTTCATATTGCTGGATACGCTACTCTCAGCAGATGCATTTCTACATGTTGACCAGCAAACAAGGGAGAGATAATCATTTCAAATCTCTCAAAAGACGGGATTATCTAATGACGGAGAAGCTACAGAGTCGACATGAATTGAAAAATGTGACTCTAGTTAGGGCGGCGATGAATACACAGAAGACACGTCAGCCACGCACAAGTTACCAACTTCGTGGGATGTAAGGCAAACCGTCACAAACTGCCCAACCGTCGATTCATCCAGATAAGAAGAAGAGATCCAACTACTCACAGAAAAGACGGTTACTTGGGATCGCATAAAGGAAGTGTGGTTTGGAAATTCAAAACCCTAATACAACCATTACTTCTATTTTTGAAATTTCTTCTACTCTACATCCTTGAGTTCTCAGAAGAAACATAAATGGCGGAATCTTCCAACCGTGCCAGTCCCCCTACTGAATCATCCGGACGACCAATCATACCCAAAGAACCTAAACAATGTCAACCAATGTTCATAGAAATCTTCAAGATGGAGGACATTGATGAGTCAATTCCCTACTATCGCCTGGTTTCCATAAGTTATGGTTAGGCGCCTAGTAAACTTACCTACGAGCAGAAGAGGGTGGCTCAAGTCAAGAAGGATAAGATACTCTACGAACCGTTGTTCAGGAAGCACTACTGCGAAAATCTCATAGGCAAGATCGACCGCAAGAATCTGCTAAAGTATCTATTTGCAGAACCTCTAAAATTTCGTCCGCACATAGTTGCAGAATTCTTCGCTCGTGCAGTGGTTGATGAAAGTGAAGAGTTTTTCACTACCAGTGTTTTGGGCACGAAAATTGTTGTGAGCCCAGAAGTATTGGAGAAGAAGTATGGTCTGCGAGGAGATGGAGAATATGTAGCCAACTAAAAGGTTAACGACAAAGCCGAGATGCAGAAGAGATGACTAAGGTGGAAAATAGACACCTTCAAAGATCCTTGGAAGATAACAACACCCCTGAAGTCACTTGAAGAACCAATGAAGAGCCCAGCCCAGATTGTCATAAGGATGCTAGTAGGAGAGTTTGGTTCACTGTCAGAACTCAGCGCGAAGAAGTTTGCTGTTATGATGGCAATTGAAGATCAAGTCCGAGGAAATTGGGCGAAGTTCATCTACACTAAATGGATAGCGCATGTGTACAAGAATAAGAACATGAAGACGGATCATACATTCAGTCAGTATGTGGGTTTTGGACTCAAGATTAGTCACTTTCTAGAAGGAATCATACTAGAGGGTAAGCGTTGCCGTGGTGAGGATTTAATTCACTCCGACTACATTCCACCTACCAGAAAACAACAACCGCCAAAGAACTTCAAGGAACCATTGATTCTGAAGGGAAAGAGCAATGTCAACCCCGATGATCCAGTCTCCGATGAAGAGGACCCCTACCAGGGACATGCTATCATGCCAACTGCTGTTCCACTTACTGAAGAAGAAGTTGAGGAAGAAAGGAGGAAAGCAGAACATAATGCCCTATTTTAGGAATTTTAAAGCCTAATCGAGATCACACAGCTGGAAACCGAACAATGCCTTGAGCCAATCGTTGTGAAGAAGAGGCGCACACAGTGAAGCCAGAAGAAGAGGAGAATGCCAACATGTGATGAGGAGCAAGCCAAGAAAAAGGGCAAGCATGATCGATTTCAAGGATCAACCATATAAGTTACCATTCCAGAGGTAGACACTTCCCTATCGATACTCGATGTCATTCAGGAGAGTGAGGCAGAGCCAATTGTGACAGCCTCCAAAGATGCAAAGAGAATGCTTGAATTCTCCGATGAGGAGGAGTCGTGAAGGAAGATGCGATAGCTGAATGCGCTCAAAAGGGCACACGAACAAAAGGAGTTTGCTAAGTTCAAACTGCAGATGACTCTCGAGCAAAGGGATGCTCAGTACGAGCAAGTCATAGCAAGCTACGCCGAGCACAATGCTAAGATTCAAGCTGGTGAAAAATTTGATCGCAACACCAGGATGGACGTCGAGAAAGCATAAACTGGAAAAGGGAAAACCAAGGTTAGGTTTGCTGAAGAAAGGTTTGAAAATCTAGATGTTGTGACAGATGCCGATTTTGAAAGAAGGCAAAGAGAAGAAGCCGTTAAGGAATCAAGGTTTCAAAGCCAAAAGGATTGCTAAGTGGTGTCCTCCTGTCACAGTGAGAGATGAGAAGAATGATGATCTCATCTTATGGGCAAAAGATATTTGTATCTTTATTGAAGCTCAAGTTGCTGCCGAAGTTGAGAACTCATATCCTGCAGAATTACTGGGCGAGTCTTTCGATCTTGAATGGTTGATAATAGAGTTCCGGAGATGGCGATTTTTTGACTTTGCCACTCATGAACTACATTATGAGGACCACGCAATTATGATAGCCAGGATGGGACTTAACTACTAGAGGAGTGAAGAGGAATGGTCAGATGATTGGATGGATCAGACATCCAAACGACTGTATACAGAGAAGCAGGTAGCTGCCAGATTGAAGAAGATTAAGGCACACAGAGCACTCACTGGAGATTGCTCATTGCCACCATCCGAATATGCTGTTGAGGACTCTCCACCATTCAATCAACACTTCAAATCTCCAGCCACACGAACATAGATGGCCGCAGCTGAGGAGTTGAAAAGAAAGATAGCAGAAGAACAGGCCGCACGAAAGAGAGAAGAGGATAGGAGGAAGATGTTGGTGTTAAAAGAAAAGGTTCTTAATCAATTAGCCAACAAGTCAACTAGAATGGACAGCGTTAGGCCTCCTTCTCCCATTTCTGCTGAAGAAGAAGATAAAAGGGAGAATGCACCTGCCACAGCCGCTCATACTGATCTACAATCCACTTCATCTCAAGCACTGGCTACCAATGCCCCCATGCCTACTGCCCAGAATCAATTAGTGCTATCCGAGGAACCCCAAGTCATGACGATTGAGCCCTTGAGCTCCAGCACTTATCAGAGGGACCTCCAGCTATACATTCATACCATGGTAGGAAGGAGCATTGGAGAGCAACTTGTGCCGATCGTACAAACAGAAGTCACAAATCAGATGATCAAGGCGAAGGACGAAATGCGTGCTACTCTGCAAGATGACTTTGAGACCTTCTCCACAGGACTTTTTGTTGTGATCAAAGAGGGGGACGAGAAGAGACTAGCAGAGGAAGTAGAAAGACGAAAGGAACAAGAATATATATTTCGTCGCCTTTAAGCTTGAAGAAAATAGGAAGAAGACCTAAGAAGACAATGAGAAGAAGAAGAGAGAGAAGAGCAAAGAAGGATCAAAGAAAAGGAGAGAATCAGAAGACAAGAAAGAGAAGTCGTAATGGATAACTTCATGAAGGTGACGCTCGAGGCTCTAAAGAATGTGAAGTAGACCACCGCCAGTTCCTCAGGTGCCCAGAACGCTGTTGATTCAGACTCCTCAATAACCAAGAAGTAAAATCTCTCTTATGAGTCTTCTAGTCTAAAAATAGATTTTGTTTTGATTTAGACTTGAGTGTCTGTTTCCTGTACGTTAAAGCATGATATTATTAATGGAAACTATCCCTAGTTGAAGACAACACCTTATTGTCCAACACTGATGTAATTGAACTAGCTAGAATTACACACTTAGTGTAATCAGCAAACTGCGTGGATTGGTGTTGTATGTGTGCTATGTTCCTGTGTGATTGCTTGATATGATTGTTTGAATGTGCTACGTGCTTATCTGATAAAGGATTTGGAAGCCATTTACTTGTTACAATTGAATAATCGAGCAATACCCTTGATATTTTGAGGGGGAACATTTAGGAACCATACTGAGTCTAAGAGAGTTGAGATGTTGAGAATAGACTTGATAGAAAATTTTTGTAATCTCAGTAATCAGCTTTCCCATGATCAGTTAGTATTAAAGCTCAAGATTGAGGCTTTGATCGCACCAAAAGGGGGAAATTGTTAGAAATATTAAACCCCTTTATTGTTAATTGTTTAGTAATTATGTTTTGGTGCATCAAAGCTCAAGCCAAGCAATAGCCGATCTAGTTCCTAGCAACTTAGTATCGAGTCAAATGTAAAAGTCCTATATAGGCAATATACACTTGAGTTGTAATAGAACTAGAAAAGAAGAAGAATAAAAAATGCTGAAGGAATCAACAAATTTGATGATTGCTGAAGATCGCTGAAGAAGACAAGTGAAGGCTAGCAAATACGGTGGAATGCTGAACGCACTCAAGAATGCAGAAGAAGTAACTCCAACAAAATATGAAGATCTTAACAAAGACTGCTGAGACGCCAGCCGTATGCCAGCCGCCAGCAAACGCTTTACATCAATCAAGAGAAACATTGGATTCATAAATCAGAAGGATCCAGATCACAAGGAAACCTGACGAATCAGAGAGTAGAACAATCATCAGACACAATAGAAGTTTCAAGTTTAAACAAAAAGATCCTTTTTGACAAAGACGACCACAGATAGAAGCTACGCCAATCAGAGACGAGGAGAGTTGAAGAGTCTCTATCCACTGCAAAAAAAGGAAGAACGCAGATAGGCGAGCAATACATTTGAGTCTTATGGATTAATCCAAACAACCGTTTGAATCTTCATCTATAAATAGGTGTCATACTAAATTGATTCAAAGGTTCGCGAAATTATATTCACAGAGAAAACTAGAGAAGATCAAAACACTATCTACACTAAGCGAACTCAAACGAGCTAGTACGTGATTGAAGCCTTTTCACAAGCTATCACACTTGAAGCTCGAGACCTCTGAAGTGTAACTTCTAAGGTTGATATTGGGATTCTTTCTAATCCTAGCAAGAATCTAGCAGTCACCTTGCTGCGCAAGCATGATTCTTACAGGCATAGCCAACACAAGGATAGATTCTAGGAAGAACTATAAAACTCCCAACAGTCGACATCCAAGAAGAAGGGAGGTTTGTCCTCACTCTACGGAGCGACAAGGTGAAGATTGAAGACCGAGGTGCTTGAAGGTGCGCGCTGACCAGACGGAGGAGCTGCTCAACGTTAGAGATCAGGCCTGACCTTGTACTCAATCTTTTAGTGAATTTTCAATCAGAGGACTGAAGAGTGGACGTAGAACAGTTGTTCGAACCACTATAAATCTTTGTGTCTCTTTTACTGCTTTTATTCGTTATTGTGTGGCTGTGCATACTTGAAACTCAACACACCAAGTGTTGTAGTATAATATGAAATTAACTTAACGAATATTCGAGCTTAAACACATTTGATAAACACTTGCTAAGTTGAGACCATAGTAAGATAAGTGCAAGACCGTATTAATACTTCCGCTGCATATAAAAATACTCTGATCGGCGACCAACACACCATGACAAGTGTAATATCCTTTATAAACAACTCATGCTCAATTATTAAATAAAAAATAAAAAAATAAATCCAACAATTTTCCAAACAATCCAATAAAAAAATAGAATCTAACTAATCCTCGACAACGATGCCAATTTGATCGATGCTAAAATAACACACTAATTGTAGCACAACGAGCAAATAAATTTATAGAATCACAAGGTTATCGAACCCAATGGAAAAGTATAATGATACTATTTCATGTATTGGATACAATTTTTCAATTCGTTGCTTGAGTGAATCCAAATTTGAGAGTTGGTTTTGTTTTCGGAAAATAACTTTTGAAATAAAATCAGATTAATAAAAACACAGATCCTAGGGAATTCAACCAATCCAATCAACATGCATAAAACAATCAATCCAAACCCAAATAAATAATTATGGTTGAAAATATGATAAATTGGAATTAATTCCTTGTTTGACAATTAAAACTTATATTACCTGCAAGTGAATTTTACCTTTTGAGTCTCAATAATACAAACTAGTCAATCTTCATAAGCATGCACATTAAATCCTACAATTGAATCTTGTTTTTGAGACAAAAAACAATTATATCAAATTCCTCTCTTCCTATTCTTAATTATCTCCTCAAGGTATCAAATTAACAGCTGACAATCTAATTAAATCTTCATCTCTCGATCCTTCAATTAAATTAGATTTAAAAATCAAAACCAGAGAATTTGAACCAATTTAATGAGGTTTGAATTAAACGAATTACAACATGCCAATCAGATGGAGAATAACCCTAAAACCTGTTAAGGCTTCTATCCAGACATGCTAAAAACAAATATTGAAACAGAAAAATTAAATTGCATTAAACCAGAGAATTTGAACCAATTTAATGAGGTTTGAATTAAACCAATTACAACATGCCAATCAGATGGAGAATAACCCTAAAACCTGTTAAGGCTTCTAGCCAGACATGCTAAAAACAAATATTGAAACAGAAAAATTAAATTGCATTAAACTTACTTGAGAATTAAAAGAACAAAAATTGAAATCTTGATCCCGTCCTCAAACTCCAAAGCAATAAAGATAAAGATAACTAAAAACTAAAGGAAACTAAAATTAAAGTAAATTATATGATCAACAACTAATTTTAGACCTAATACATGAGATTTTATAGAAGTAGGGTTAGGTCTTGAGGTAGGGAGAAGGTATTCTCGACATTTTCTTTCAAAATCTCGAATTTGGCTTGTTAAATCGCAGTTTCCTTCCACAACGCTTTGTATGCCGATTGACATCCCTGTAATATCCCGAATTTTAATCAAGCGATAATTAGCTTAATTAATTATTTAAATAAGGGACTATATTATTTTAGCCCTTTAATTGCTCGTTACTCAGTTTTCGACACCCGTTGTCAAATGCATGTCTGTTTCTTGCAAACAAAATGCCTATGAGTATGTTTTGAGAAACCCTAGGCAACCCTACAAATGAATTCTATTAATGAAACTTGTGCGCGATGAATCAAATATTCTAGCGTATTTGGAGTACGTTAAAATCGACAACTTGCACCCGAGAGCTCCGTTTCTTTCACCGAGCTAGGGTATGCTTGAAAATGATTTATGAAAATTTTAGAAATAATTAGAATGATATTTTGATACCCATGCAAAATTTTATAATTTTTCAAACTGTAATGTCGTACGTGCGATCGACTCTAGCTTGTTCGATGATGGTCAATATCGTGCGTTCGCGACCTGCATAACAGAAGTAAAATGGTTAGCATTTAAAGTGAAAAAGATAAACATATGAAGGATAGTGACCCACGAATTGGCACCCTACCGTGTCTAAGGAATTTGGAACAATCTGGATCAAGTTTGAGGTAGAAGAAGGAGGTCCACCAGTCCAAGGAGTTCGACAGAGGCTTCTTTACCAAGGATGACCTCCTAGAAGCCCAACGAGTGAATTAGTAATAGTGACCCGCGAATTGGCACCCTACCGTGTCTAAGGAATTCGGAACAATCTGGATCAAGTTTAAGGTAGAAGAAGGAGGTCCACCAGTCCAAAGAGTTTGACGGAGGCTTCTTTACCAAGGATGACCTCCTAGAAGCCCAACGAGTGAAGTAGTAATAGTGCTTATCCCTGCATTGGTTCATCCAATACATATAGTGCCACTCCCAGACTGTTGGGAGGCCAAGCCCTAGATCCATCAAGGTCAAGAGCACCCCGACGAGGTGATACTAACTACTCGAAGGAAGTTGGAATAGGGAGATATTGTAGGAGGCTAAGACGTCGCAGAAGAAGGGATGGACAGGTAGTTCGACCCCATTCTCTATTGCTGCAGCATAGAAGGTTGCAAACCCAACCGGCAGGTCGAATCATCTCTGGTGGGATTTGGGGATGATATAAACAATGTTGTGGCACAACACAGAGTCCGCCAGAGCAGTCATCTTCTCCCTAGTAATTGTGGAAATTGCCCCCAAGACCCGATGGGATTCCTACCCATCTAGAAGGACCCAATCATCAGCCACCTCGGGCTCTGGGATTACCTCCACGATCTCCCGACCGGAGCCACTGGTCTCACCACCTTCCAACCTCTAAAATGTCTCAATCTAGGTCTCTCCGGTTCTTGGAGAAGAAGACCCCAATCTAGTCCTGTGAAAGTAGCAACATTAGGGTCCCTCTCGGGAGACGGGATAAAAGGCAGTGTATGGTTGAAATCCCCGAAACTGGGGCTCTTAAAATTTTGAGAATCGGGACTTGAAGACATTCTTAACAAGGGACGGAATCCTAAAGAAGTAGAAAGGAAGAAGATGAAAAATCAGTCAGCTAGCGCTTGACCGGAACCTTAGTTCTACCCCCTCCAAAACGCCCCAGAAAAACACAAAAAAAAACTGAAAAAGAAGAAGCAGAGAAAGGAGAAGGGATATTACCTTTTCTTTTTTAAGAACGGAGGTCTGAAATGACTCGTCGTAAGAAGCGTAGGAGCTAAATCGCTGGAACACACAGAGAAAAAGAGAAGTACGAGAGAGAGAGTATGCCTTGGAAAATGTGACTCACGTCCCAAAAACAATGATTAAAAAGACTTATGCCCATTTTGATACGATCCTTACCGGAAGGTTTAGATTGCAGCCCAGGAAGTAGATTTGACACAATGCGGAAACGACTGGAACGAAACTGGAAACAGAAACAATGAACAGATGGAAGTTCAGCAACCTTAATTTGACCCTTCAAATGACGTATTCCAGATGAATCTAATATACGCCCCAAGAAGCTGAAAAACTAATGACACAGAACGGTAGAAGACACCACAATCGGATGTATAAGTCCGATTGATAAGTCAATTCGAATTTCAAGGAATCCATAGAAATTCTTGAGCTTTTAGAATTGGAGAAATAAACTCACAAATATTATTAAACTGAAAATTGAATCTAATTCGAAAATAAGCAACCCTATTTATAGGGTGAAAAAATGAAATCTCTACTCCTAATCTATCTAGGAAATCAAATCTAAAAAACATATCAAATCTTTCAAGATATACATGTATATCTTGAAAATAATATCTAAAAAGTAAATAAAGTCTAATAACTAATTAAATTCGAAATTTAAATAAATCTAAGCCCAAATCAAATCAATTAAGCCCAGATGTCATAATTAAATTAATCCATCTTGGCCCAATTTGATTTTCAACTCCGATGGGCTTCTTGAATAATTCTTGAGCCCAAATCTCTTTAATCAGCACTTGCAATCCATCTCTTAGCTTCTTGGCCCTAGCTTTCGTCATAGGTCCACTAGGAATATGGACTAGATATTGCTCTCGAACTGCACCTTGGGCTCCATCGCATTCGGCTGTCCGTAATTACCCCCAGCCTTCGCGTTAATTACGCAAATGCCATTACTCTGGAGGGGGGGGGGGGGCAAAATTCAAAAGCAGTTTGAAATATCGAACTCCGACAATTCACCTGACTAAAATAGATATTGCATCTCGATCTCAGGCACTAAAGAGGTCACAAACCTCATAAGACCTCGAAAAGAGAACCGAAATGGCTCGCAAGGGCTAACCAGATGACTAAAATTAAATCGGACAGAACCCAACTGTACCTTACAATGCTGCGGTTTTGGGGCCGCAGCTATGACACTCGCTGTGACTTTACGGAGTTGCACGAGTAAGAAGGGTCACCCACAGAGGAACCGATCCTTCAAGCCAGTAAGATGCTCTTAAGTGCTTCAAATTATACCGAGGTCTCATTTTTGAAGAGTTCGAAGAGCCGACATTTGGGAATATTCATGGTTCGCCTATTAAAATGGCACGATTATTTGACCTACCATGCTATCCATGGAATACCCCGCTAGGTCGAAGGGGCTATTGTTGGGGGTCGATATTAAATGGCCCAACTACCGGTCCAAATAAACGGCCCAACTAAGAGCCCACAAGCGCGGCCCATGTTATTGTGCAGGAAATAAGAGAAAGACAGCCCAAGTGAAGCAGTTTGTAGGGAAAGATAATACGAGTAAAGCAGTTCAAAAATAGAGAGTATGAAAACAGTTCGACCAAATAAAGTCCGAATTCAACAGTTCGAAAGCAGTTCGATCAAGTCATGAATAAACTGGAATGGAAGAGTAAAAATATTGGATAGAACTTGCGAACTGCTTAACGGTCAGAAAGAGCTATTTAATGACAAGGAGTTATGATCGCGATCTCTCCGGGAAAACGGCCAAAAATGCATGCGGAAGATCCAGAGCTCATTAATTGTCACCTGACGAAAATCTAGGAAACACTCAAAGTTCGAATATGTCTATAAATACCTTTTGTAGGCTAATTTTTGGGGCATCTAAGTTCGTGAATGTAAAACTCATTTATTTTTTTCCTTTTTTTAAGAAGAATACACTGTAAATTCCGCTTGAAGTGGTGATTGAACAAACTCTGAGACCAGCGCACGCGCATCACGGTTCTGATTTGTGATTCAGTTTAATTTAAGAAATTGTTTTCTCTTCTCGTTTAATTCATTATTTGCAATTTTTACTATTATTTTTGTACAAGTTCCTGGGGCCTTATTATTTAACGAAAATCACCCACAACAATGGGTTTCCTATTATCTTGTATGCACCCACAAATCACTTCACCACCACTTATTGTATTTTATGTCTTTATTGTCCGATATTTATATAACTTGAGGAGATATCTATTAATAGTATCAAATTCAATTAGGACCAAAATCTATATTTTTAATTTGCATAAATCAATTTTTATTGTATATTTGGTAAGTTATGTGAGTGACTTTTATGATATACCTATCAATATTCTATATCTATATATCTATCTATACTAAAAGGTAAAATCCCTTCCCAAAAAATTTTCCCACCAAAAACACTTTCTAAATATAAACCTATAATATATTAGGTAAGTAAAATTAAATAGGGTAAGTAAATAAAATTAAATATGGGAGGTATAAAAGTATGTAATTACTATTTGTTAATTAATATTACTTATTATTTATATGTATATATTATGTGAAATTATACTTTATTTATGTATATATAAATAATCTATATATATATATATATATTTAATCTATACTTTTAATGTATTTTAACAAATATCGTATTAATAATTTATTGATCTACATTTATGAAATTGATAATATAATAATATAAGTTATGAAGTGATGCGACTTCATGCATGTTGAAGTTTGTGCATGTTAGAGTTCTGATTTGTTGAAGTGTTGTGAAGTTAGTTTGTGTCTGAGTGGTGAAAAGCTGAAGTCTGTTATGTTTTGGAGGTTACGTTTTTATAAGTAACCAGATAGATTGATGACACGTGTTCGAGATCTGGGGAATTAGTTGGGAGAAAGAATATAGCTGTTGGAAGAGTCTGTTACAGTTAGCAGCAGATTAGCAGTTAGAGAGTTAGACAGAAACAATCATCTTCTTCATTCAGCTGAGAGAGAGAGTTGCAGAGATGTTCTGGTTTTTCTGTGTGTAATCGTGTAGCCAATTTCGTCCAGCAATAAAATCACTGTGTAACCCTCCGTGGATGTAGGCAATTGCCGAACCACGTATATCGGTGTGTTCTTGTTTGTGTTTGATCATTTTCATCGCCAATTTCGTAACAAGTTATATCTATATACCCGTGAAATAATCATACTCAAATTGTCAAAATATGATTAATTATTCTTACTAATTAAAATCAGTTAATTATGGAAAAACTATAATTATGGAAAATTGTTCATATGGAGAATTATTTTTCACCTAAATAAATATCCAAAAACAATCACTCACATAAATATGGAAAGGATAATTCTATTTGTCCATAATATGGCCTGGCCATAAAAAATTGTATTGATAATTTTATTGATTGAGAAATTAATTAATATTAAAGTGTATTTAATGTTTTAGTTTTCTTCCATAATTACCCTTTGTTTTTTATTTATCTCTTCTCCTATTTTCTACTTATTTTTTTACGTCTTCAATATCGATGGAAATATAAATTCTTTTTTTCTCTAACTATTTTACTGGATTTTTTTTTTTTTTAATCGGTAGTTTCATATACCAAATGTGTATGATATTTAAAAAAAATACTATTTTTAATTTATGATACTGAGAATATAAATTCTTTTATTTTGAAATAATTGCTTTAAATTAGATAACATAAATCTAGAGGTGATATCTATGTACGAGGAAGAGGCAAATTCGGGAAGGGAACATAAAAGTTGATTTTTATTTTATCAAATTTAAAATATGAAATTTCCATTAAATCAACACATTAAGATATAAACTAAAGTAATTAATACTTATAATACAAATGAACTATATGTTGGGAAATTTGGCTAAGTTTCCTCTCCCCAGTAGCTACTTGTTTAGATTCTAGTTTGGTGTTTTGGTGGATCAAATCCTAAGTCCTACCAGCGTCAGTTGTCTCTAGATAGCTCTAGATCTCAAATGTAAAGTCCTGTTTAGGTCTTTTGAGTTGTAAGTCGCAGCTGATCAAGACTCATGCTGGCTACTGTTCACCAGCATGAGATGTACTTACCAGTTGAGAAAAGTCTCACCAGCAAGCGACTGACAAGACTCGTGCTGACACTGTTCATCAGCATGAGAAGAGCTAATGACTGGTCACTGTTCACCAGTTGGGAAGGTTTTCATCAGCAGGGAGCTGACAAACCTTATCAGCAGAATAGGTGTTCTCACTGACACTGTTCACCAGCGGTGAAGCCACCAGTCATGGGAGATTCCAAGAGTTAACATCAGACAAATTGGTAGACTTAGATTGTGCCAACGCAAGTCACCAGCAGAGACTGCCAGCACAAGATCACCAGAATGTTCTACCAGTCGGATGTTACCAGCAGAATTCAAGATTCGCTCTCCCAGAGTCTTAGAGACAAAAAGAAGATTCGTCTGAGGAATAAACTGACAAAGCATGACTTTAAGGGAGGATACCTTAAAGTCTATCAGTTCAAGACACCAGTTCCGATTCCTCGTACTGACGAATAGTGCCGTTCTGACATAAAGAGATCAATGTCAGATAAAGTGGACAAAAGCATGGCGCTTTCCGGAAATTCCTACCTGCCGCCGTCAGAAGGACATGGGAGGACAGAGACCTTTTCCGGATGAGTCCAAACGGCTAGAAATTTGAATGGGATCCTGCCTCTATAAATAGGTCGGAACTACCAACATTTAAGACGCTTGCTTCCCAACATTCAATACTCTTGACCTACCGAAAGACTCAGAATTTATTACGCTCAAGCAAGCAAGCAAATCTTTCGTTGCTTTACTTAAAGCTTTTCTGTGTGTTGATTTATTCAAACACGAGACTTCAAGCTTCCAGCTTGTAAGTTACAGATCTCGTTGGTGTTCTTTCTCTTCTGAGGAAGTTCACAACAGCTCTTGTGCCAGCCAGCACTTGAGTTATTACGGGCTTTTTGCCGTATTGAGAAGACACGTTCTTGGGAGAACTAAACACCCACGCAGTCAGCTAAGGAGGTTGAAGTGACGTGCTCGCACTCCACCAGCTGATCAGAGTTGAAGAAGGACAAGGCCGGGAGCGGTTGATCTAGTGAACTGGTGGACGAGGCATTCACCAGCTAGAGATAGATCGTAGGACGCTTCTACCTGATTACTCTTAGTGAAATTTCCAGTGCTACGACTGGAGAGTGGACGTAGATCAGTTGATCGAACCACTATAAATCCTTTGTCTTTTATCAGCTTTCTGCATTTCATACTGATTAAAACCCAGCACCCAAGTGCTGGTGTATATCTGAAAACTGATATAACTGTGCAAACAAGGCTAAAAACATTCCAAGTCTTGAGCTACCAGCTGACGAGCCAGTTGCCAGTCAGCTGAGTACTCAGAGTGCCAGTTGACTTACCAGCTGACAAGGTCCCAGTCAGCTGAGTAACCAGCAGAGCGCAAGAAACGAACTAACACATTTTCCGCTGCCAAATTATACCCTGATAATCCGGGACCAACAAGTGGTATCAGAGCGAGGTTCTTATAGACCGTTCGTATCTGAGTCGCTTAGGACCGTGATCCACGTTTCCTTGCGCTCTCTTCTTTTTGCTTGTCTGTTTGATTAGCTCAGGTACATCAAGATGAATATTCCGAAGCTACTCGACTACAAGTCTGTGAAGCATGACACATGGCGAAAGAGGACTCTTATATCTCTAAAGAGCATTCATCCAGAGATGAAAGATGTGCTAGAGACAGGGCCGATTGAGATCACCAAGATTCAGCACCAGCTAGGAGATCGTCCAGCTGCCGTGATCCCAAAGCCCCAAGACGAATGGAATGCTGAGGACAGGAAGCGGAATCAGTTGGATTCCATTGCTCATGAACTGATCCTGGCATGTCTTCCAGAGTCATTGATGGAGGATGCACTCCAGTTCAACAATGCCAAGGGAGTATGGGATTATCTTGATAGTCTATGTCAAGAAACTGATCAAATGAAACGCAACAAATTGCAGGTTGCGGTGGATAAGTATGAGTCCTTCCAGATGCTGCCTGGAGAAACCATCAAGGAGATGGAGGCGAGATTCAACGCCATCGTCAGCGAGCTAAAGTCCCTGGACAGGAAGTATTCAAATGAAGATCTTAATGCTAAGATCCTGTCCAAGATGCCCAAGGAGGACTGGTTCGTGAAGACCACAGCTCTGAAGGAGAAGGACCTGTCCAAGATGACTCCCAAGGAGTTATTTGCTCAGTTGCAGGCACACGAGTGGGACATCCAGATGGTGAACAAGAATGAGGCCATCCGGAACATCGGATCCCCCAGCATCAAAGCTCAAGACGAAGCTTATTTCGTCAAGAAGGACTTCAAGTGGAAGCACAAGAAGCCCTTCCATGCTGACAGATCTGCTGCCCAGCACAACCAGCCGAAAGAGATCCCAGTCACATCGGGATCTAACTCAAAAGACGGCGAGAGCTCTATCGCAGATCTTGAGCAACAGATGAAACGACTGGCTGTCCTTCTGGAGAAAGCCAAGTCAAAGCAGGGAGTATCTCTGAGCTCAACTGACGGAAAATTCGTCAAGAGAGCTCCCCGTGCTTGCTACCAGTGCCAATCCCCTGATCATTTAAAGTTTGAATGTCCACAGGTGGACAAAAATGAGCGGGAAAGGCTAAAGAAGCTCTTTGAAGAGCGCGCCTCCAAGGCCGTTGCCAAGGCTATGCTGACCAGGACTGAAGTGCCTGACATACCCGACCATGATGATGGGGAGTATGCGTCAGACGAGGAGTCAGAAGAGGAAGCTCTACTGGCACTTATGGCAGCTTTTGGGGAGGAGTCAGCTGAAGGAAGTGCTGACAGTGAAGAGGCACTTGCAGCTGATGATCAGGTACAATCATCAGCTTCCCCAATGCATATCATGCCTTCTATTTGTTTAGACGATTCTGAGTCGCATTGCTCCGACTCAGAAGCTGTCACCATAGACATTCTTCAAAAAGAATTTTTAAAATTTTATGAAATAAAGAATGTCTTGGCTGGCGAAAATGCTTCGCTGAAAGATCAAATTTCTGTTTTGACCAAGGAGATTGAAAAATCGAGGTCAGTCAGTGAAGAGCTAGCCACTTTGAAAAAGAATCACTTTGAGTTGCTCCAAGATTTTCAAATTACAAAAACTGAGCGAGATAATTTTCACGATCTCGTTCTGGAGCAAGAAAATAGAA
>JAPKLW010003178.1:0-48583 GCA_026898455.1 Plectranthus barbatus | reverse complement strand
ATAGGGTTGCCTAGAGCCGATGAAGTATCGATAGCACCAAAGCAAGCCAGGAATGAATAGCAATGCTTGCAGTGAATAATCTTGTAATATATACTCAAAAGCTAGGTTATTTCCAATTTCCAAAGAGTGATAATGCGTAGATCTCAGATTAGCTAGAATAATAAGCTGCCTGTTTTCAAGAGACATGGACTAATGCTCAGTGAGGAATAACCAAAATAAATAATTAAAAATTACAAAAATTTATACAAAATAAAAATCAAATTGACAAAACACAAATACAATATAGTTAGAAAATAACTTTTTGTAGTATGTTAAACTATATTTTCATTAGCCATATTCATAGTTTTTTTTAAAGTTTGATAAGTATTTTTAATATTTGTTTAAAATATATAAAACTTAAGTTGTATAGATTTCAAATGTACATTTTGTATTTATATTATTTTATACACTTATTTAAAGTCAAATAAATAATCAATTAATTTAACAAAAAATAAGAAAAAGAAAAGCAAAGCAAGTACTCCCCGTCCCACTTCAATTGTCCACCTTTCCTTTTTTGTCCGTCCCATTTAATTATTCACTTACTTAAAATAGAAAAATAATACCCACTCATAAATAAAATATTAATTTCCTCTATCTCTACTCAAATTGGTTATTGTGCTAAAAGTAAAGTGTACCACAAGAGGGCAAGCTTTTAAAAATGGCGTGTAGTTTAGGGTTGGGTTTGGAATTTTTTTTTTTTCAAGAATTTGAACCTGAGATATTGCTGAAATACTAGGTATCTGAACAGTCACCAGTTCATCCCTTCTGCCTCATCCACATCAATACTTTGTCATTGTTTGAGGATTAGGGTTTACTTTGTGCGGGCTCTTCCACCACCAAGTTGTTCATCTATCATTTTGGATCATTTGTGTAAGTGTTTTTAATTTTAAACGATGCAGTCATTAAGGTCCAGCTTTTCTATCGCGTTTCTCTATTTACTCCATTTACTCGTTGCAATTAGCGGTTTAATTTATAGGGCAGACTGGGCTTGTCGTGGAAGGCCTAAAGTGGCAATAGATCACAATCAAAATATAATGCATCGTTGTTCTACTTGAATTCATTTAGAAATTTATGAAGAAGAGTAGTAGACTTCGAAGATTCAGCATTGAAGCATATATAAAACACAGAGTTGGCTTATGCTGCTTTCTCTTCTTTTGTGAATGCAGTTGAGATGGGTGATTTAAAGACATGGGTATCTGATAAATTGATGTCCCTTCTGGGGTATTCGCAGCCCACTGTGGTCCAGTATGTAATAACATTGTGTAAGTTGTGTTTAACATAACGCATTTTGGTTTTTCATTTGTGGGTGAGCAAATTATATGTTTCTATATGACTATCGCTAATGTTGCTCAAGCTATAGCAGCTGGATTGTAGTTTCCTTCTTAATGTTAAAGTCTGGATATTTTTCATATGGATGCAGCTAAGAAAGCTTCATCGCCTTCTGAGATTATAAATCAACTGGTGGATTTGGGGCTCTCTTCCTCTGCTGAAACAGTTGGGTTTGCCAAAGAAATATTCTCCAGAGTGGAGCACAAGTCTTCAGGGCCAAATGTAGGCGTTTCTTGTTTTATGACGTTGAATTTGCTCGACATAATAAAAAAGTATTTTTTTTTTCGTTTTTTATTCTTCCTGTTAGTTATATCAACAAAAAGAAAGGGAGGCAGCAATGCTTGTGCGAAAACAAAGAACCTACACAATTTTGGAGGACGAAGATGATGCTGATGATACAATTCCTGTTGCTACATCACCCAAAAAAGATGAAAGTCGAAAAAAGAAGTTCAGGAAAAGAAGTGAGCCTCAAGATGATATAGATGATGAGGTCTGTACTTCTGATTCTCTTATTAATGCATTTATTCATCAATAATGATAATGTAATCTGCTAGTTCTTGCATCTATAAGATTTTCTCATGTTACTTACTTTTGTCTAGGTAGTGTCACATAAGAGCAAAGAAAGACAAGTAAGACGCCGAACTGCCCAGGATGAAGATGATGGATCAGAGGTGCTTTTACATATATTTGTGCTCCTTCAGTTTGAAAGCTTTTCTTCTCGTGCATTAATCTTTTCAAATGGTTGCTTGTTTATGCGACTTGGGTCTATGCATATTGCTTTTGATGGTTGGTTATTTCTAAGGGTGAGCAACGGGCGGAACGGTTTGATAACCGAACCCGCAAACCCGAAACTTTCTATAAACCTTCCTGAACCGCCTAAATGAAAACCTGGAAACCGAACCGAATGATCGGTTTTGGTTTGGTTTAGATTTTAACCGAAAATTCCACTATTTTTTCAAAAAATTGCTAAACAGTTTAATGAAGCAAAAAAAAATCACAATCCACAAATCTAATACATAAATGTAATAAATGGAAATCCACAATCCACAATTTAAGTTTTAAAATTCAATTGAATAATTGAATATATGAAATTATGATAAATATTGAATGTATATATATATATGTGTGTGTGTGTGTGTGTAAATTTCGGGTTGGTTTGGTTATAACCGAACCGATTACCCGAATTTTTTCTAAAAACCAACCCAAACCGAAACTGAATATGTTTTCAACCCGACCCTAACCGCCCGAAACCCAACGGTCGGCGGTTTGGTTTTCCTTACTCCTAGTTATTTCATCTGCATTTTAAAGACATAAATGCAGAGAAAACCTTGGTATAATCAGTTTTGAAGAATTAATTGAGAAGTTCTTTTCAAGTTATTGATATTGTGAAGTTTGGATTGAAAGACTTTTGCCATAGCCCTGGTCTTGTCAACTTAGTTTTTAACTGGCACAAAAATGCTTAAGCCTTGTTGATACTTGACAAGTGGGGGCAACCAATGTTTTACATTCTTACCCATTCCTCCTCCGCTATTTTCGTAGGAAGCCTCATTGTATAGATATGCAGTGTAGCAATTTTATAGATCTTTTATTAGAATTTGATTTTTGTCGTTTTTGTTATCCTTCATTTTGTATCTTATAATCCTTGGCTGGAAGCCTAAATCCTTCCTCTGTTATTTTTTGTGCCGCATGACTTTGTGCATTTGTTTTTTACAGTTTCTAATTCCTAAACGTCGTTGTTCTCTAATATTTTATGGTGATATATCATGGTTGTAGTCTGAAGAAGAGAGACTGCGTGACCAGAGAGAAAGGGAAGAGTTGGAACGTCATATCAGAGAACGAGATGCAGCAGGGACGAGGAAGGTACAGATAAATGAAATAAGCCCTTTTGTATTCATGTAGATCTCATACTTGGTAGGTTGAACATATTGCTTTTTATCGAATATTCATCAAAATTAAGTTTACAGCCAAGATTTATGCTCATATTTCAAGTACTTTCAGCACCCACTTAATGGCTTCATATTTATTTAATTTATATCTTAAAAAATTGCATTTTGTGCTATTGTTTCAATATTACTTCTTTGACATTGAACAAGTAGTGAATTCAATCCTGAATCCTGATCTTTATTTATTTGGAGTTAAACTGGGGTATTGGAACGTCTACACAAGTATGATGCACATAGTGGGGGTGATCAACTGGATGTACAGTTGGGTGCTTGACTTTACATCTGGATCACTAGAGCCTCTTGCACGTAGCTGGCTGGGTTATTGAACGGGGACAAGGTTTATCTTTTGCACTACCTTGAGGTAGTAGTTGCAAGTTCACTAGTAAACCAAAACTTTTGGAAATTTTACAATGATATTTTACTCTGTACATAGATGTGGCTAAGAAAGTTTCCTTAAGTAGTTCCATCTTTTGATGCCATCCACGGGATATCTACTGTTCTGTTTTCCTCTTTTCTCTTTTTGTCTTATAGGTCACATAGCTTACTGTGTAGTTTGGTCACGGGTGGGGTTGGGTAACAAGTTCTGGTCACAATATGGGTTGCAGCTCTATCTGTATCTTTCTACAATTGTGTCCCTATTTGGTTAAAACTCATTGTTCTTATGATTTCATGATTGTACAGATGACTGACCAGAAGTTAACAAAGAAGGAAGAAGGTAGAAATATGATTTACCAATGTGAAGCTTTTTCTTTATAAATTGAATCAATCTTTTGTATTGGCACATCATCTAATCCTCCAAATGAAGGATCTATTAGAGATTATGGGGCTCATTTGTTTTCCTTTTTTAACGTTCAATATTTTATTATATTACACTCAAAACACATTTTTGTAATTATATTTTGACTCACAGTTTTGATTTTCAATTATTTACACTTTTTATCCCTCTCTTCATACTAACTGTCTTTTCAAAATATGGGTCCCGTCATAAAATATGAAATGCAGACATCTGACATATTTGATATTTCAAACCTATAACTGTTAAAGTTTAAGCATTCAATCAAACATTATTATAAATCTTACATACTAGCTTACATGGGCTTGATTTGTTATTTTGCTTATTTCCGAACAGAGGAGGCAATTCGGAGATCTAACGCATTGGAGAATGATGGCATTCAAACATTAAGGTTTGCCTGACTATATAATTGTCTATATCAAGTACCTCTGTGCTAAGTTTTATTTTAATCAGCTATAGTTGAATAGGATACTGGTTATGATGGAATGAACATAAAAGGCTTGTTGTACTTTGACGAGAACATTATAATTCATCCATAACACTATAGTTGCTTTACTTATATTTCTAGGAACTCAGTTCTTGCTCAGAATTTCTAAACAAGTTGGTTAGTGAGGTTGCTTTTTTCTTTTTACCTGTTTGTAAAAAATTGTTCTCAGTTTTATAGTTAGCTCTCTAGGGTTAGATCTTTATGAATTGGAATTTATTTTCTTCGGTTTTTTGCTAATAACCCCACTAGCTTCTTCGAGCCTCTAGTGGTTATTTTAGCGATTCATTGAGTTTGTAAACATTTGCTTTGCTGATTATTCTTTTTCTTTTCAAGTTTTAAGCGCCTCAACTGTACAAGAAAGTGTCATATTTTTTGTGCAATTTGAGAATTTGAACTGATTATAGCTTGGTGGATGCTTTTCCGGCTGCAATACAACTTATAACTAATTACTCACAGGTTGAGTACCTCATAAAAATGTTGAGCCAGCCATATTATGCTGCTGATTGCAGTTTTAGTCCTTTCACTTTTGCATGTGTATGGATTTTTTTTCATTCTTAAATTTCTAGTTTATGATAGCGGGGTGAAAGTATAGGTGCAGTTTATTGGGTAGTTATTTTATTAGTTCTGTTTAATGTTTATTTGATTTTTTTTTTTTTCGTTCTAGGTTCCAGGTTGCCTATTGTGCTTTTTGTGCTAAGAGAAATGATTTGGATATTGTTCATTAAGATTAAGGTTAGGCGAGGGTATCTATGTTATTGTGAAAAAACTTCTAGGATGGTGTTCGACTTGTGAAGCTATTCAATACGTTAATTTCCAATCAGTTTACATAACACTTATTGCATCTATCCTTGATTCCATGAAAATACCAGTTTGCTATTTGCTGAGTGATTCACTTATCCTGGGATATATTATCTTCTCTTTTGTGCCAGGAAAGTGTCAAGGCAAGAATATTTAAAGAAAAGAGAGCAAAAGAAACTAGAAGAGCTAAGGTATCAAAGTTAGAATGTTGGTTTCCAGTTGAAATAGAAGTTTTCTTGTTTTACTGATCTGTTGTTTTCACCTTGTCTATATGGGGGTCAAACAGAGATGACATAGAAGATGAGCAATACTTATTTGAAGGTGTCAAGCTGAGTGAAGCAGAGAACCGCGAGCTAAGGTGAACCACATGTCCTTGAATTATGTTTATATCAATTGGGTGCAGTAGTTCATGACTTCATGTACAAAGCTTTGAATTCCTTATTTGTGTCACAATTTTTTGGCAGATATAAGAAACAGATCTATGAGCTTGTGAAGAAGAGGACGGAAGAGTCTGATTATACAAATGAGGTAATAACTCTCTTACAAAAATTATGTTTTAGGTGCTCCTCGCATTGCGCTTATGATTGCGTCTTTGTCAACACTAGCTGCTCTGTTTAATTTCCTGGAAAGTATATTGTGTACAGTTATTTGTATGACTTGATAAGTACATGTGTGCTATATATCCTCTGATATTCCTGTCCTTGATTCTAGTCAGGTTGTGCTATAATTAATTAGATATTACTTCAGCAAGCTGGTCATTTTGTGATTAAAGTTGTTGTTGACTCACCTTTGTTTGTATATCATGACACTTTTTTTTGTTAAATGCAGTATAGGATGCCTGAAGCATATGATGAAGATGGTGTCATAAATCAAGAAAAGAGATTTGCTGTTGCAATGCAGCGTTACAGGTTATTTTCAATATTTCTCATAAAACCACTGCTGCCATTCATACTCTACAATTTAAGAGTCTTGATAACACTTGGAAGATAATTTTACTAGCCCTTTGCCCCATGCAGGGATCCCGCTGCAGAAGAGAAGATGAATCCATTTGCGGAACAAGAAGCGTGGGAGGAGCATCAGATAGGTAATTCTTGAAATGTTTAGCAATTATTTTTATGCCGTCAATCTGTAGTCTTCAGTCGTAAGTCACGTATTTATCATATTTCAGGCAAAGCGACCCTTAAATTTGGATCCAAGGATAAAAAGAAAAAGAATGATGATTATGAGTGAGTCCTGTTATTCTTCTTTTTGTTTCACCTTTGCTCTAGCCCCCATGTGTCTGCTCCTTTCTATCGAAAAAGCAATCTGAGCTTGTAATGGCATTGCCCCACATTGTCGATCTGCTCTTGTTTATTCTCTAATTTATTTCATTATGCAGGTTTGTGTTCGAGGACCAAATAGACTTTATAAAGGCGACAGTGATCGAGGGTGTCAATGTATGTATATCAAGCCTTTGCATAATATAATGAGAAGCTATAGAAATAGTTGTTGCCACTAATCTTGATACAACTTGCTATGCAGATTGAGCAAGAGTTGTCTGTGCAATCACCAGAGGCTTCTGCTGCAAAAACAGCTTTGGAAAAACTACAGGTGGGTACTCTCAAGCTCATTTATCAGTAATAAGCATGTTGTGGTACGACTCATGAAGTTTGTAATTTCGCCGTAGATATCAGTGGTATTTGATATTTTAATTTGCCACGTTCAATCTCTTATTATTTTGAGAAATATAGGCTTCCACTACATATTAAACATTGTAAAATGCATATGCCACCTGAAAAGGAGTATGTCTTTTAAAGTGCATAGTATTTGATACTGAAACGAAGTTGGCTAATTAAAAGCTGCATCACTTTACTGGTTTTGTCAAATTCATAGTCCTCAATATTCAGAGAGAGCATTGCAGAGTCTGATATGAAAGAACTTTTTCTTGATTGTTATAATAAAGTTGCTTTTTGGCCACTCTTAAAGAGGCTTTGTTCCCATAATTGATGATAATTTGTGAAGAAGGTTTTGTTCTTTTAAGTGAATAATATCTTGTTTAAAAAAGTAGTGGATAAGAGAAGGACGTTTAGTGCTTGGCTTTAAAAAATAAAAATCGTTGGTTTTTCCTTAATAGTACATTCCACGAAATTAGTCCCCCCCTATTTTTACACAGCTTAAGAAAACTATTTCAACTTTGAAAGACATAATCTGCGCACAATTGTCATACTTTGTCCTGTGAGTTTCCTATGTTGACAATATTATTTAGAGATGAAAACTATATATCGTAGTTTTTGAAAAACGCTATAACAGGGTTGTTGTGAAAGAATGTTTTAATACAATTACATTAGGAAAGGGATCTATTACTGCCTAGAATAGATAGGGCATCTTTATACAAATATGTTGTTTCAGTTGATGAATAACACGATACAAAGATTTCCTCTGCATAAGTTTTTTGTTTAATATGTTTCGATAACATTCCAGAAAATGAATTAGGGACTTATTTTCTGGGACTTTTTTTTTGGGGGGGTTGTGGGAGGTGGGGGGGGGGGGGACGATGTAGAATATTATTATTGTTGAAGTCCTCTATCAATTTCTTTTTTTACTGCATATGTCATTATTGACCTTTCATTTGGCTCTTCAATTTTCAGAGTGACAGGAAGACACTGCCAATCTATCCTTATAGGGAACAATTACTCCAAGCTGTTAATGATCACCAGGTTTTCATATTTCTCGCTCACTTTAGTAAGAAATCTGTACAAATACTTTGATCAATGGAAATCAGTTGGCCAAATTGGTAATCAGCTGCAATTATTTAAGTTAGTGTTGCAGCTTCAGATTAGTGCTTAGTATCCTTTCAAATTTGCTCATAATATAGGGTTCTCAACTTCCAATTTTTTTAGTTGCTCCACTTTTGCATTTGCTTACTAAAACTGGAACTGCCTGGCATAGATATTGTAGTTTCTAACTGAATATTCATTAAATAAATCTTCATAAGTTTTGCATGTTAATATGATTTAATACACTACATGGTCAAATATTGATATATTCCTTCTGTTGCAGGTTCTCGTTATTGTTGGAGAGACAGGTTCTGGAAAAACAACGCAGATACCTCAGTACCTTCACGAGGCAGGATACTCTGAGCGAGGAAAGGTACTAGTGTTTTCTCCAATCCTTTTTTATGACATTATGTTGTTTTGAAATAGCAGTCAGGAAAATCCTAAAATCAACTGTGTTATTTCAATATTTTGCACGCAATAGCTTGTGCCTTATGGACTCCTATTGACTATTCTAACATTTCCGGATTCATGATTAATATGCAACAGAGGATTGTATTTGATTGCAGATCTTACTTTTTGAAGTTGCTGGGATTATTATATTTATTTGCTTGAGAGAGGTCATGTTATAAGGCCACACTTAATTGAAATACGTTGAGAATGATGTATACAATCTGGAGTTCCGTTGTTATTCCTGCAATGCTAAGAAGATTGCTTTCACTTAATTTCCAACTTTTAGGTCTGTTTTTTCTGAATGTATCCCTAAGGCTAAGGGATGATTTTCAAGCTCTCCAATAATCAAGTTTTATCTATAGATTAAAGTACAAGGACAAACAGTGTATTCCCTTGTATTGTGATGCATATGATATCTTCTGAAACCAAGATTAATACGAGCTTTTGCTTGTCATTCTTTATATTTTCAGTGTTTGCATATCTGTATATGTAGATAATGGATTTTTTTGCTTATCTTGAAACAGTAGATAAGACATTTATAGCAACTGATTAGTTTTATAAAGTTATACTAGGAGCATTTGGAAGTAGACATACAAGTCTGAAACACAGAGCGCATGTACTTGTATCTCTACATTATATTGTTTTGCGATTCTTTTTGGAGAAATTAAACCCTTTGCTCAACTCCATGCTACATTTTTATGGATGGTCGAACATATGATTATTTGAGATTAGTGTATCTTCTTTTTCAAACTTTAACTTAAATCATGCTTCTAATGGCTACATCTATTAATAGATTGGATGTACCCAGCCACGGCGTGTTGCTGCTATGAGTGTCGCAGCTCGAGTTTCTCAAGAAATGGGAGTAAAACTTGGACATGAGGTGTGCCTTCTTATATGATTGCATCTGATTTTTTTTTTTCAATAACTATGTTAGAATTTTGTTCCTTGGCCTTGTTTCATTTTTTATTTTCTTTTCACTCCCAAGTTCCAACTCATTTTCAGTTGTTAGGACATGGATTTAACTCTAGATTTTATGACATGTTAGGTTGGCTATTCTATTCGATTTGAAGATTGTACGTCAGAAAAGACAATATTGAAATATATGACAGATGGAATGCTATTGCGTGAATTCCTTGGAGAACCCGACCTTGCCAGTTACAGGTGCATGCCGGATTTGCTGGTAAATATCCAGTAATGTTCTGAGTCGAGACTAATATTTTTCCTTTAATATTCAGTGTGATAATGGTGGATGAGGCTCATGAAAGAACCCTTTCCACGGATGTTCTGTTCGGTTTAGTTAAGGTAAAACTGGTGCCTCCTAATCTAATTGTTGTCTGTTGTTAAGCAGTCTTGATATCATCACCTAATAGTTGCTACATAATGGATGTTATACCTGAATAATTAAATGAAGAATCTGTCTTTATTACGTTTTGAATCAAAAGGGATACCTCGACTGGTTCTCTTGTTCAAATATTGGTTTCTCATTGGGAAAATATGTCCTGCCCTGAATTACATTAATATTACTTTTTTTTTAGGATGGAGGAGTTTTGTAGGTTATTTATTGGTACGAGAGAGTAGAGGCAGTTGGAGAGCTACTGAGCTACACATGTCTACTTTCCACCTAGTTTGACAAGTAGGCTGAAAATGATAAATATACCTTCTAAAATAAGAAAGCAGTGTGAATAACTTATATACAATTTCTAAGATTAATGTTATTGATTCAATGCTCAATAGTCAATACAATTCTATTGTTTGAAATATTATGAACTTCCAACCGTACGCACTGGCAGGTAGATCTAAACGTTGGTAACAAATATTATATAGTTATCCTAACTGATTATTGTAAGGGTTGTGACAAATTGCAAATTTGCAAAAGAGTCTGTTGTGCGGTTTCTAATAGAATTTCTCCTGCTTTTTATCCGATGCTGTGCAGTCTTATATCCTAGTTAGTTTAGTAATTTTTGTTGCTTCAATACAGTCATTGGATTACGCACAAAGATGCTTATTATTACATTGCCTGTATGTTTATCCCTCTCAACCATTGTTTCTGTCATAGGATATCACCCGGTTTCGTCCTGACCTCAAATTGCTCATTTCAAGTGCCACACTTGATGCCGAGAAGTTCAGTGATTATTTTGATTCTGCTCCAATTTTTAAAATACCTGGAAGAAGATTCCCTGTTGAAATACATTATACCAAAGCTCCTGAAGCTGACTATTTGGATGCCGCTATTGTTACTGCTCTCCAAATTCATGTGACACAGCCACCAGGTGATGGTGACATTCTAGTTTTCTTAACTGGGCAGGAGGAGATTGAAACTGCTGAAGAGACTCTTAAGCATAGGACTAGAGGATTGGGGACAAAAATAGCAGAACTCATCATTTGTCCAATTTATGCAAATTTGCCTACCGAACTGCAAGCTAAGATCTTTGAACCCACACCTGAAGGGGCACGCAAAGTTGTCCTTGCAACTAATATCGCTGAGACATCTTTGACAATAGATGGCATTAAATATGTCATTGATCCAGGATTCTCCAAGATGAAGTCTTACAATCCTCGGACTGGTATGGAATCATTATTGGTAGCTCCGATCTCAAAAGCATCAGCTAACCAGCGAGCTGGTCGATCGGGTAGAACCGGTCCTGGAAAATGCTTTCGATTGTATACTGCTTATAATTATTATCATGATCTGGAAGATAATACTGTCCCTGAAATTCAAAGGACTAACTTGGCTAATGTGGTCCTCATGCTCAAGAGCCTTGGCATCAATGACCTGCTAAACTTTGACTTCATGGACCCTCCCCCATCAGAAGCTTTGCTGAAGGCTTTGGAACTACTCTATGCTCTGAGTGCACTTAACAAACATGGTGAGTTGACAAAAATCGGCAGGCGGATGTCTGAGTTTCCACTTGATCCCATGCTATCAAAGATGATTGTTGTTTCTGAGAAATACAGTTGTTCTGACGAGGTGATATCTATTGCCGCCATGTTGTCCATTGGAAATTCAATCTTTTATCGTCCTAAGGATAAACAAGTTCATGCAGACAATGCACGCTTGAATTTTCACATGGGAAATGTTGGAGATCATATTGCATTGCTGAAGGTTAGTCCCATTTGTAATATTTGTCCTGTGCTTTTCTGTCCAATGTATGATGTTATGTATGTATGTGATGTAACTTGTCATGGTGATATTTTTGACACATTCTAATGGTGATTGATTCAAATGATTGCGCTCCCTTAAAGTTAGAATGTAGCTCTTGAAAGCAAATGTTCTACATTAACAAAAAAACATGAATTCAGACATAAACTGAGTAGCTATATTGTTTCTTACTTGCAATTTCACCAGGTGTATAGCTCTTGGAAGGAAACAAATTTCTCGACTCAGTGGTGCTATGAGAATTATATCCAGGTAGTTGGTTTTCTTCTATTTCCTTGGATGGTATGCTGCCCCTTTATTTGTGATATTGAGATGCCAGTCGTATTTGATATGCTTAGGTGGTTGGCCATGCATATTTTTCTGCAACAAGTGTAATAAAACTTTTGAATTACATTTTCTGCGAGTATAAGAAATTGAGTCCATGATTGAATGGCATGTTCCTCCGTGAGGAACCATTTACACACTCCTTCCGGTGAATATTGATTTTAGGATGAAAAATGATTCTAAGTAATGCTGGATGATAGAAATAAAAGACATGCTTTGTGTTATGGATGTGTTTTGGTGAAGTGTGATTTGACATTTGATATGACATGCTTCTCCACACCATAGTTTTTATTTTATTTTCAAGAAGATGAATTAAAAGGTGGTGTTCAGAAAAAATAAATAAATAAATAAAATGTGTCAACATTGTGGCCAAGAAATCACAGCCTGAGTCTCTCACATATCATTTCATAAGAAAATTGCTATAGAGCAATCGGGCATAAACATTGATATTGACAAAATCTTGTATGCTTAATTACTCTTGATTTCTGTATGCCAGGTTAGGAGCATGAAGAGAGCTAGGGATATACGTGATCAGCTGGAGGGGTTGCTGGAAAGGGTTGAAATTGAGTTGACGTCAAATATGAATGATTTAGATGCAATAAAGAAAGCCATAACATCAGGGTTCTTTCCCCACTCTGCAAAGCTGCAAAAGAATGGATCCTATAGAACTGTCAAGCATCCCCAGACTGTTCATATTCACCCAAGCTCTGGTTTAGCACAGGTAAAACTTCCCTTCATTACTGTTTGAATCACAATTTTTCAAGATATCTAGATTATGCATTCTCAATCGGCTATGGGCAAAGATTAGGGTTGGTTCTAATATGTTAGGTAATGTTTTTGTTTGAAGGAATGATGTCTAATCCCACCTAATCTGATGTTTAGTATTGATGAAGTGGCCGAGCTCTCATCCCACTTTCAAGTGATTGCTCATCCTCCCAAATTGCCTTGATTAATAATCCAATGTTTCACCCTTCTTTCACAATTACAAGCTACCCTTCACTAATTCACAAATTTCAAACTGCCCCAAAGAGAGGTAAGGATTGATTAGTGCAAGCAATTTCTGGATAGTGATTTCTAGGTTGACTATAGTCTCAAAATTCACTGATGAAATAGAAATAGATAACCAATAACAAAATGAAATCCATCAAACTAGGACTGTCATTTTTTTTAACTTCACACACGATCCATTTACATATTCCCCTTTTATCCTGAAGGCAATTTTGGTAGTCCGCCACATTGTAACCTAATCCTTAATACAAACGAAATATTAATAACTTACCCTCTATCTCCAAAATTGTAATCGCTCAATCCAAACTCAAGATTAAATAATTCAAATAGTGCAATCCTACTCATCCAATCGGTCTTATCTATTCCATGGGCATAACACGAAAAAATAATAGATTGTTTTGGAATCGTAAGTTTTGCTCCTGTGAAGATATGACTTAGATCCATAGATAAAATGACTGAACTTTTGTGTGAATTCAAGTCTTTACTGTGGCTTCAAAAGCATTGGCTGTCAGACCCTTCTAACTCAATGATGCTAGTGGAGGTGCAATTGAGTGTTATTATGGTAAAGGAAATAATGGAGAGTAGCACCAGCTGGGACCATGATTCGGCATTGTGCCGATCTAACCCAGTATTTTGGCACCAATATGCTGCCTCATCAATGCAGGCCAGTGTTATTATGGTAAAGGAAAATATTGGAGAGTGGCACCATCTGTGACCATGATTCGGCTTTATGATGATGTGCCCCAGTATTTTGGTTTCAATGTTGCCACCATCTTTCCTCCAACGTAGTCTTGGATACACACTGCCACCTGAACCACATGCATCCCTGAACAATCTTCTTTCCCTTTCTCCTTGCCAGCTCATTTTGGTTTCAATGTTGCCACCATCTTTCCTCCAACGTAGTCTTGGATACACACTGCCACCTGAACCACATGCATCACTGAACAATCTTCTTTCCCTTTCTCCTTGCCAGCTCAAATATGCATTCATACGTTTATATATTTTCCTTTTGTGCACGTAAATGCAATCTTGCAATATTTCATGTTCCTGTGTTTTCATTTATACGTTCATCCTCAATTTACCCTATTGCACTCTTTTCTTCTGACTAGTAAGCTAACCAAATTAGCTCACTCTTTGCTTTCTCTTGTTCCTGTTAGGTGCTTCCAAGATGGGTCATTTACCATGAATTGGTTTTAACAACTAAGGAGTATATGCGACAGGTAAAAGCACCCTTCATCAATTCTATGCTTGTACTTACGTTATGAAAGCTAATTTGAGGTGTTGGCATTTAGGTGACCGAACTGAAACCAGAATGGCTGGTGGAGATAGCTCCTCACTACTATCAAATGAAAGACGTGGAGGATGGTATGACATCTCTCCTTCATCTACCTCTATTTCTCTACATATGCCCTGCGATTGTCTTGAGTCGCTCTGCCTGCTAATCCATTACTTGCAGACTTTTTGTAATATCATAGAATTATGAATCCAAGACCTAAAAACACAATTAGTTGTTGATTCATGATCTAAAAGATGAATTTTCAATTCAGTACATGAAAGATCCAAAAATGTTCAAATCTAGGACCTCACGGATTGAGAGTTATATAATCTTTCGGGTTTTGAATTGAGAATTTTGGGATCTTTCAAGTCCTAAATTTAGAATACATCTTTCGGGATTAAATTGATATCTACATTTTCTTTCAGGCCCGTTATCAATAGCTAGCGATTTATTATTTTTTTTACAAGTATGAAAAATAGTACTCCCTCCGTCCCACTCTATTAGTCTCATTTGCCTTTTTAGTCTGTCCCACTCTATTAGTCTCATTTCCTAAAATGGCAAATTTTTTCACACTCATCAATAAAATATTAATTCCACTACACTCACAAACATTGGTTCCTGTGCCGAAACCATATGGGACTAATAGCTCGGGACGGAGGTAGTATAATACGAGGCTAGAATTGTATGCTTGTATACTGGAATGGTGGAGAAGCTAACTTTAACTAACCTGTCTCTGTTCACTCTGCAGCAGGGTCGAAGAAAATGCCACGCGGTGAGGGTCGGGCATCGAAAGATTGAAACATTACTTCTCATAGTGTAAATATATTTTTGCAGGCTAGCTTACTTAAATGATATAGAGTGGTTCTTAATTTTTCTTACTTCTGATGTAGAAGAAGTTTGATGTTATAGGAATATACATAAATTTTCATTAGATACTGGTGAATTATGTAGAAATTTAGCTGCTAATTCCAATTGTAACAAGATTCTAACATGATCTACGATGTTTATAATATACTACCATGTAATTTTTTTCTTTTTTATTTTTCTCGTTGGGAAAATCCTGTGCTTGATTTTATTTTCTTCACTTTGGATTATCAAAAGTGTTATTACTACTCGAGTCAAAATAATATCTTTTGCCAAAAGATTGAACTGGAGCGTCTCGCGGATCTTATTTTTGTGAAATGGATCCGATATGTTGATTTTTTATTTTGATGCTATAAAAGTCAATTGATTTGTAATAAAATTGATTGATTTGTGGTAAGAGAATTGATTAATTCTCACCAAACAGTTGAATTTTTTTTTTATGAAGAAATGGAAATCGATCGAGTTCAAATATAAATTGACCAATTTGAAAAAGAAATCAATTAATATTTGTAATTTTTTTTTTACGGTGAAATTCGATTAATTCTCATTCCGTCAGTACAATTTTCATATCTAACTACTTTTGATTTTTGATAAACTAATTTTTAAATTAGTGATGATTGGACTGGTGTGGGTAAGAAGATATGGGAAGAGGAAATATGAGTAGAATGGTTCTTGGGCAAATGAAACACCATGGTCGTGTTTCTTGTTTTTTTAAGAAGATTTTGCTGCATTTGGTTTGTGATTACATTAGCAGTTTAGAATTACGAGGATATTTGAGTTGTTTAACTTTTTTTTTAAAATTAAGTTAATGTACATTCCGCAGACATAATCATGTTATATGATGCATTCATTTTCTTAAAATCTGCATTTTAGTGGGTGAGAAATCGAAACATATCGAGATTGGTATGTAATACAAGTTGAGACTATTAGAATAGGTGTGTACTGATGGTACGGATGAATATCAAAACTAACATTTAACTAGCTTGGTCAACATGACAATTACATACGGGGATATAAGTATTGATGTCTGTAACTCTCAAGCACCATTATATATATGCTGTGTCTTGATCTTGGATTGTATTCAACATACAAATGTAACCCCCAGGCCCAGTCTATAAAAGTATTTTTCCAAACTTTGCAATATTTTTTATTTTTATTTTTATTTTAGAGCTAGCTCAACTCTCACTCACTCAATCCATTTGGTTTGTCAGAACTTTTTTATCAAAACATCTTAAAGAAAGAAAGACTAGTCAACTCGACTGTTTATTGGATTATTAACATTCAATCAAACATTTAATGTTTATGTTAGATTTGTACTTGACCAGTTTTGGTTTTGTGTTGTACTTGGTCTGGGGACTACCACTAATCCAACACTTTGATTTTACATTGTGAGAAATTTTGAAATAGCCACTTTGGCTTATACATATATCAATTTTAGTCATTCTTATCAATTCATCTCAAAAATAGCCAAAAAGTACATGTGTCAGTACTTTTTTATATTTAATATTATTTCATTTATTAAAATAATATAATTAATAAGAAAAATATTAAATATGAGAGAGAATGTGAGTGTATGTGAGATAATGTGAGTGTGTGTGAGAGAGTGTGTGTGAGATAATATGTGGAGTGTGAGAGAGAATGTGTGTCAGTGTGTGAGAGAGAGTCTGTGAGTGCGAGTGAGACCGGGTGCGACTCGGTTGCGACCCCGAGTGCGACCCGGGTCTAAAAAATTTAAAAAAAAATTATAAAAATTCTGGTAAACTTGGGAGGGACCCGGGAGCGACTGGGTGCGACCCCGAGTGCGACCCGGGTGCGATTTGGGTCTAAAAAAATTTAAAAAAAATTATAAAAATTCTGGTAAACTTGGAAGCGACCCGGTAGCCACTGGGTGCGACCCGAGTGCGACCCGGGTGCAACCTGGGTCTAAATTTTTTTAAAAAAATATATATATAAATAAAAATCAATTTGGGAGCGATCCGAGAATGATTGAGTGTGAACCGGGAGCGACCAAGATCTAAAAAAAATTAAAAATAAAAATCATTCCAAATAATTTATTTGATCAAATTTTAGTTTTTTTTATCTCCATTTATTCATATTAATGCACATTTCTCTATTAAATTTGTTAAAAACTGAATTTAACTAACAGATTTGACATAAATGTCAAAAAACTTGCTTTCAAATCAAATTTTAACTGATTCCAATGCATAAAATTGTACTTTTGGCTATATTTGAGATGTATTTATAATAGTGGCCAAATTCATGATGGGTTTTATAAATTTGGCCATTTTAAATAATTAAGACTTTAGAGATTGCCAATCTACCACTACAAGCTACTGTCATTGCTATTTCCAAATCAATCGCAATTGTGTGATTATTGCGTAGTGTTAAAATAAAATCACTCACAACCATTACTATTAGGCATGATTGCAAAATTCACTAAATAGTTATTCGGGTGCTAAAATAGGATACTACCTAGTAAGTAGATGGCATCTAGGTTGTGATTAATTGGTAAAATTATTTATTATTTTAAATAAAATAAATTATAATCATAAACATATTACAATTTTCTGTTGCCTAGCTGGAGTAATTGCCCACTTAGGCACCGAATAATCCAAAAATGCCTAATAAAGCTGATTAGCTATCTAGCCCATTGTTTTCTCGGCTGGTTTTTTTACAATACTAGAATTACATTTATGCGCTGCACGGAAATAATATTTTATATTTATATTTAAATTTTAATATAATAGAATATAATTATTTTGAATTTGTATTTTATTCAAATACACTTAGTATTATATTTATTTTACATATACTAAGAAAGTATTTTAATATTTTAAAAAAATGTATAAATAATACTCTATAAAGATATACTTATATTTAGATTGCATTCATCTAAAAACATCAAGTAAAAGATAATATATTCTAGATTGCATTAATAACATATGTTAATATATTAAATCCATTATATGTTAATTGTACGATTTGATATTTTTTTTGCACGTATTAATTAATATAATTTTAGAATATTTTTAGATTAGATATATTCTATATTGTCCAAAATACACACTTTTAATGAAAGTTTATAAACTCAAAACTTTATAATATTTAAAACTTGAATTTGCGTGTAAAAAAGAAATTTTAGTTTTTAAAAAAAAAAATCTAGAACATAGGTGGATGAACACAATAAATAAAAAATTTGGTAATTGGAAATGTGATTGTTTCACAATAAATAAACTAATAATTACAAAATAATAAAATTTTTATATGGACATGCTTCTAAAAAATTAGGAGGAAAAATTCTGGAACTCTTTTAGTATATTATATAGATTATATAGCAAATAAATATATTACAAATTATCAAAATTTTATAAAAATTCAAAGTATCAATTTTATATTAAATACTCCCTCCGTCCCGGTTTACTTGTCCCGAATGTAAATGGCACAATAACCAATATTTGAAGTAATAAGAGAATTTAATGGTGTATTAGTGGGTGAAGTGTTTATTTAATTTATTTATTTTTTGAAAAGGGCAAAATAGAAAAAGAGATAAAAGAGTTAATTAAAATAATTTTGATTAATTTTCTTAATTTTGAGTTAATTATTTACTATTTTAGGAAATGAGACAAGTAAATTGGGACGGACCAAAAGGGAAAGTGAGACAAGTAAACTGGGACGGAGGGAGTATATAATATATTAGCAAAAAGTCAACATTTTTGCCAAAGTCTCTAATGTTAAAACGTAAACTTTTTAAAAATATACGTATACCAAAAATCGAAGAATGAGGGCTAGGAATAGGATAAGATAAAATTTTTTAATCAAGAAAGTCTCAACCCAAATTAATCAAAACGGAATAGCTGTAATTCAATAGGACTGACCAAAATTAAATACAGTGGCAAAAAATGACAATAATAGAATAAGGGCGTGCATCTAATCAAATGGGCATGAGTTTTACCGGTAACAAAAACAGACAGAAGAATGATTGATCTAGGAGAGCCTGAGGGCCATTTCTAGAAGCAGTGCCCGTTTTTGTGAGGCACTAATGATATGGTTGGATTCTGCATTCTCAAGGACATCAGCAACAACTGCAGCAGCATGACCCAGTGGTTCTTCTGCCCCTCTTTTCAACATAAATGCCTATCCATCAAGATTCAGATTTAATAAGAGATTATATCCAAGAATAGCAGCAATCTAAGTTAGCATTACATATTCCAGCCTTTTCAGAGAGAGAGAGAGACCTGCCCGTGATGTGAGATGGTCAGAGTACAAGGATGTTGAAACCATGGCTCCCCATCCACTTGAACTGGAAACCCAGCAAGAAGCTGGATCTTAATCAGCCGTCCCTGAGCAAGCCGGCGTGCTCGGGATAGCCCAACCTTCCATGCGTAGACAAATTATCGCTTAGCAAACAGATATTCTTGGCATAAATGAAGTTACTAAACAAGACTTGAGATTTTCAATCTTTTAATTTAATAAAATTCAAAATCTACATCACGTGTTGCAAGTATAAAATAATTATATGACAAATGACTATCAATGTATTGTTACCATATATGTGAATGTATTGTTAGCTACTCAAAGTAGAAGGCATTACCTGCAGTTTTCCTAGATGCCACATGCCTGAGATGCTTACAACCTCGAGCATTCTGTCATGCATGGATTGAGGCTCAAAATTATCGAAGTTTTCATCTTCATTGTGCCACAAGTCGACGCCACCCATATAACTTCCAATATTAGCTACAAGGACACCCTCTGCGTCCTACAATTAACAAGATATTGCGATGTCATGCTTCCTACAAGATTTTGTGGTATACATAAATACATATACGCAAGACAAAATAACAACCGAGACGGAACAAAAAAGTTCATATGCAAATTTGTCCGAGATACCAAACATTAAAGATCTACAAAGGTAGAAAAATATGGATAAAGAAGCATTGATCAAATAAAAATTCACAGCTTTATCGATTAAAATTGATCAAGAATTCCACACTCCCACCTCAGGAACCTCAATCTCAACACCATCAACCTCCACCCGGAGTTGCCAAGGTAAGTCAGCAAATGTCCGATCCATGATACTCTTGGCACCTTCTCTGGCATAAAGAACTTTATTCATAAACTGCAATAAAATTGCAAGTCATTTAAGGCTGCCATTTGTAAAGTGAACAATAAAGAACATAGAAGAGAAGACAACTGCCTTGACTAGCAGCCAAACATAACTGCAGCACATAAAATATGCACCGTTCTCATTTGATTCTTAGCAGAATCATAGTGAGATCATATTAGTTGGTTTATTAAGCGGCATATAGAAGGAATCCTAAGTACATCTACCAACCCTATGAATATAGAAATCTCCCATGAGAGAGTGTGACTGACCCAATGTTCCGATTTGAACCGGCATTACATGACCACAAACATCTGCTTCATGCAATCTCCATCTCATGTCCATAGATACATTTATACATATCATATAAGGTAGTGGAAATGAACAATTGAAAAGATAGTGATCCTAAATGCTTGTTAAACATAATAAGATAAAAGGCAAGCTTGAGTTTCTTGCACCACACACTATAGGAAGAATGCACATGTTGCTTTGACAGCCCACCACTTGTGGCACATGAGTCTTGATCCATCATGCATTCGGATGGACTTCCTATTAATTATACTGTGACAATAGGAATCCCCAACTCCTAAGTCAATCAATAACGGGTCATATCAACCAATAGCACTATCTTCTTAAGACATGCATCTAGCATACTCTAATCTGTTTCCTGCAAACAATTTGTATGCAAATCTCTACCTGTCATATACTGTATATTTTTTGCAATCAATATCGCCAGTCACATGCATTCAGTAAGAACACCTAAACATTCTATTATCACCAGTTGATTTACCTGATTGTAGAACTTCTCTGGGTTCTCTTCTCTCAAATTATGGATTTCGAGAGCAACCTTCGCATCACATCCAACCCCTACAGCAGTTTTGGCATTTCATAATTATATAGCAAAAAAGTTTCAAAAAGGAAGATATCGATGAACTTCAATAGTTCCTCCCAAATCCCACCAACCGTCAACTTTAGCATAACAAGCAAATATTCAAGTCTCCAAAGAAAAATATGTTTTAGTTATTTTCCCAGATAGTAAGGGATAAGAAACAGGAACAAACCAAATATTCATAATCAAACTAATGAACCTTCATCCTTTATATTTTTCAATTATCTTCTGCTCCAGACTACAAGTTTCACAATCCTTTACAAGGAATATGCAAATGACAATTGAAGATCCACCAAAGTAAATACTCAATGAGACATGGTCTTTATAGTATAGATCGAAATGATGCTCACTAAGAATATCATATAAGTTTTGCAATAATATACAAGAAATAATAATCCACACATACCAAGATAGTTGTTCATAAACTTAGGTGATTGGAGTGGTTTCCCCTGCTGGTTTGAAACTAATACCCTCCACCGATCAAGAACAGTAACTGCAGCATGTTCTATGTCATGCAAAATAGTGTAAAGGCCTCCTTTCCTCTCAAGTGAACCTAGACCTCCTCCCCATAATAGCACTCGAGCCAAATCATTCCCTGTTCCTGCAGGAAGGATTGCCACTGGTGGAGGAGAGATAAAATTTTGCTTATCTATGGCATCCAGAACCCAGCCAACAGTGCCATCTCCTCCACAGACTAGAACACGGAAATTAGGCTGCCTCCTAAATAAATACAGTCCAACATCTGGCCCTTGTGTTGAGCTTAGTTCACAAATCTAAAAGGAACATAAGAAATCAGTAATTCTTAATAGCTCAAAGTCAAAGGGATGGCTCCAAAAGGACACGAAAAGAAACATCTTAAGTAATTTATTATCGCCAATCAACCAAAATCATGTAATAACTCAATACACGAACATTCCAACTCCCCAGCCCATCCATTTAGCACACATCATCATCTTTGTGGAGTGATACACCATTTTCTACTTTCTCACAACTTATTCACAAGCAATAATCTATAGAAGGCTTTGCAAGTGTGTGTAGAATCTCACTTGACTACCAATATGTCAGACAACGTTAAATAGGAAGTACGCGAAACACCACACAAACAGTATAATCTAAGTGAGTGACTAACAAGTTTCATCTCAGACAAGTTTTCCACCGCTGAATGTCAGATAGAGCTGATTGTATTTGTATGCTAGCCCCTCTTTAAGCAGCTTATTTTAGGACTTCATTTGAAGGAAATCAGCACAAATTAAAACTGCATTTCACAGTTATATTTCATTAATTATTAAGTTTCAATACCCTGGTTCTTGAAGTTATGCTGCAGTATTAGGTAAATGGCGATTCAAGAAAGATTTACATTAAATGGACATCGAGTCACAGACCCAGCCATATCAGAAGTTCCTGTTGTCGTAGCTCTCACCTGTACAGGATTTAGAAGAATGTTCAATGTTTGCCTGAGTGAATCCCCTTGTTGAGCCCCACTCTTTTTGTTGATAAAAACTAGCAAGGGCCTTGCCTCTGGAGGCAAATCAACCAACTCATATGTCTGCCTCATGCCTACTAACTCATTAGCATCCTTTTGGTTAATCGATGAGCTCCTCTTGAAGCTCGGTATTTTGTCCATCTTGTTTGTTTCTCCATTTTGTCGTCGATTCACTTCCTCTGAATATTCAGGGCCATCATTGTATTCTTCCGTTCTGTAGCTGACATCCTGGTAACTCGTAGTTGCAATACTTTGAGTGGGCGAATCACTCATATTGATTCCATTACTTGTACAAGCAAAGTTCTCATTTCCATGTCTATGCTTCATACTTTGACTTCTAATACTGGCACGTACAGATGATGCAACCTCATTGGCTCCACTAGTGATGGAACTTAGAAATGCTCCAGCAGGATTCCTCTTCAACTTCTTCACATATAACGGTGATAGGATGAGCCTTTTAAACGGCCCCAAATCACAAATATCACCTGTTTCATTAAGCATGCTACCATGGCAATCAACATGAACTAGGCGTTGACACCATAAACAGCACCATATTGGTGATTCTTCAAGAAAAGAACCAGTGCATGGCTCTTCACAGTAGCTGCAGAAAGAATATTCATCGGGTCGATCTGTTTCCTCTGTCCACTGAACTGCCCATTGATGCAAAACTTGATCACATCCAAACATTGATACACACTTGCAGTCCTTCTGAGCACTAGCAGAGCAGCTCAAGTGTGCTGCTGCACCACATATACTGCAATGGTGGATGAAACTATCTGAAGCCACCATCGGGCCAAGAGTCTGCGAAGGAGAGACAGATTCCAAGCATACACAACAATTCAAGTTTTTTCCCCAAGTTACAGTCTTTGTACTCCATGTATGAGGTGCCAATGGGACTTTTCTTGACTTGGGATTTTTCTTTGATCTTGCTATGGCTTTCATCCAATTTAGGTTAATATTTCTTCTCCACTGCCATGCTGTGTAGAATATAGTTAAGATTCCAATCAAGCTGGCTAAAAAGCAAGACATAACGAACAGATAAGGTCCTGCCATTTCCACTGGGGTTTCACTTGACCAGCTGGAAACAAAACTGTCAGACTCCCTGTACTCAATCATTGCTTCAATTATACCCACCTACTTATTCACATTCAGACAAACAAGTAAACCCGGTAATTTATGAGCCAATACGCAGCTAGTTTCAGCCGAAGATGGGGAAAGCTTTTGCACTCTGATGCTACATTACACGAACTTGAAACTGCTAGTCTTTCTCTCGGAAATCAGCAATGATCCCAGTACCTCTTACAGAAGAGACACCTAGTACGAAGCTTTCTTAGTATATATGAGCTGCACTTACGCTTTTGTGCCAGTTATTTACACATTCCACCATCGTCATTAAATTATTGCAAAGCCCATTAAACTGTAAAACAAACGAATATTGAACACATTAAAAGTAGACAAACAATCCGAAGAAATCACAGATTACTTAAAGAAAAGCAGCCTAAGACTAATGAATGACTACATATGAAGCATGTTCTTCTGAATCTTGCAGAAAGACGGGACACAATTTTGACACGCTATTTTGTAAAAAACTAAAAACTGAATGCACAAATGTCATGATATCATCATAACTTAGTGTTCTTTACCGTAAACCCTTCCCCAATCTGGCTGCTTCCTAACATGCATTGATTAAAATCTTATGCTTGTATAAGCGTTTCAGTAGTGCCGGATTATGCAAACTAACATTAAACTTAACAAAAATAACATGAAAATGAATCACATGGAGATTCATGTTCATCATATTAGCATCAGAAATTTTCACATACCCCATAACATAATCCAATCGGCAATATTTACACCATAACATAACCCAATCGGCAATATTTACAGTATCATCACAAACTTTATTCTTAACAAGATCGCAACACAACTTCTATCAACTAACTACAAAAGTAAAAAAGCAGAACAAATAAAAAACTGGCTAAAGTAAAAAAGCAGAACAAATAAACTGTTTAAACTTACAGAAGCAGTGCAAAAGCCTAAGCATCCAAACTCATATATAAACCAAAATACTCGCAAAAACTGAAACTTCTCTAGAAAAGTACAGAAGGAAAGATCAATCCAACTGAAAAGACTTGCGAAGAGATCAAGCCCACTACTGAAGAAAGAAAATCATACTAACAAACTGGAGGGATCTTTCTGCAATGACTCAAATTCATTTGTGTAAATTTTAACGCCATTTTTGTTGGAGATTCAGCAGAATCAAGATTCTATGGACTGCAAGTCCTGTCTAGAAATATATGGAAGTCGAATAATTGGAGCAAAACGTGGGCCAAAATTTCAAAAAAGTATGGGTGGGATTGTATAATAAGGCATGATTATTCGAAAACAATGATTTTTTTTTTTTTTTTGAAGTTCTAATAAAATATCATCAATTATTTCTTATTTTACATTTTAATCGAAGATTTTTCTTATCGAGGGGAATATTATTAAAAATATTGATGTATACGAGATATCTTTTAAAAATATCTATCATATAAAAAACTACGAATTTTATCTATCAATTCTGAAAATTCTCTATGAATTTTATCTTAATATTTGATAAATTTGTGAAATTTATTCTTACTTTTTCATACTATGTAATTTGCTTTTAATATTTATTTTATTGTTAAAAATACGTTTAGATACAATTTGTTCAAATTGATTAATTCATAATCTTTATTTGTATTTTTATTATGTATGTATGATTCATTATATTTGTATTCCCATCAATCACTTATAATATATTTAATTAATAAAAGTAAATATTATGATAAAATGATATAAAAATGTACAAAAATCAAAAACAAATCTTCCTAATTTACCAAATATTAAAATAAAATTCCTAAAAACTATTATATATTTGAGGATCATATTTGTTAGGAATTTTGTTATAAATTTCCTTATTTTATTTTGTTTTAGTGGGTCAAAGTATAAAAGTCATATAAGTAAGTCTCTAGATTAAGTTCTAGTATCATATCAAAATGTAAAGTCATGTAAGGTTTTTATTATCGAGTTGTAAGCTGGAGATGGATCGAAGACAGACTGAAGAATCAATTTGGATACGCAAGAAGACTCAAACAGACTGGAGCTCAGTATGGAACTAACCAGTCTGGGTCTTAAAGAAACTGACGAGTTTGAAACACAAATTGGAACCGACCAGTCTAGGACTCACCAGTCCAGGAAACCAAACTTACCAGTCTAGGGACCAAGTTTTATATTGAATGATGATGTCAGCTGGCATGGACTTACAAGCATGACGACATCAGCATGGAATCCTAGTTCCGGTCCCGGCGCATAAAGATAAGAAGTTTTCATCTGAGGAATGTGTTGACAAAAATCAGACTTTAAGGATTAGAGATTCCTTAAAGTCTGCAAACTCGAACTTAGACTTCAGTCTAAGATTCCTCGGACTAGCCAGTCTAGATTCCTCAGACTGACCGAATATTGTCATTCTGACAAAAGGTGAACAGTTGTTGTCGCGGACAGAAAAAGTGGGAAAAGTATTGTACATTTCTGGAAAAGCAACAACCTATCCGCCAATTGCTACAGTGAACAGAGACTTCCAATTGTACAATATCCAACGTGTCTAACGGCTACAAAGATTCGAATATAACTCCTTCGTCTATAAACAGTTGAGGATTTCCAGAGATTCATAACTACCGAGCCTGCTATTAACGAACAAGCTGAAACGCTGCTAAAATTTCAACTCAACGTTCAAGGCTTTCAAAGCTACTCCATGTGTCACCGCAGTGAACACGAGACTCAGAGCATCCATTCTTAAGTTATTCTTTGGTAATATTTATCTCCAATAAAGATTAAAATAGTCAAGTACATCTGGTACTTTGACTCTTACAGGCGTACTTGTCGTTAAGCTGACAGTTTCGGGGAAACTCTAAACACTCCATTCTGGTGACGAGGAGGTTGCGTGGCGTGCCTACACTCCAAGGAGCTGCATAGTGAAGGATGAGCAAATGTGATACAATCCTCGCCGGTGGAATAAAAATTGTAGCCCAGGATCAAGAGTTGATACGACGCGGAAACGACTCGCACAAAATTAAATGCTGAAAAATTCAACACTTCAAATGACTTATTCCAGACGAATCTCATATACACCCCAAGAAGCTGAAGAACTATCGACCCTTCAAATAATGTATTCCAGATAAATCTCATATACGCCCTAAGAAATTAAAGAACTATAAATGCAGAACTAATGACACTGATACGATGGAAAATCCAACACCTTTGGATTCGAAAACCTTCAAGTACCGTAGTCCAGAATAATTCTCCTATGACCCAAAAAGTAAATTGATCCAACAACAAAGGATATAATCGAATATGCCACAAACGGATGTGAAAGTCCGGTTGATAAGTCAATTTTGAATTTCAAGGTAATCCACAAAAATTCATGAGTTTTCAGAATTGGAGAAATAACTCACAAAATTATTATTGAACTAAAAACTGAATAAATTAGTCCATAACAAGGCCTATATATAGGCAAACTTAAATCCTAATAAGAAAATCAAATCCTAATCTGATAAGGAAATCAAATCCTAATTTCATAAGGAAATCAAATCCTAATCTGATAATGAAATCAATCCTAATAAAATAATGAAATAAAATCTATATAAAAGATTAATAAAAATCATAATATATCTAGAATCCTAAATTACTTAAATAACTAATTATCAAATCTTATCAAGATAAATCAAATCTTCTACCATATATTCAACAAATCTTCTTAAAATATCTTGATAATTCTTGCCAATTGGATCTCCATCATTCCCCTCTTCTTCAAAAGGATTTGCCCTCAAATCCTCGTATGTGCCAGATATAATTGACCATCATACATCACCCTTAGTTGGCTTGTTTGGCATACTATTATCTTCAAATACCGACAATTGCTTGATATCATGCACTTTCTTTTTCAAACCAATGGTCCTCACACAACTGAATTGAACTCTGGTACTTGATAAGCTCGTTTTTCTACTCTCTTATCGCATCGTTTTTCTCTTCTTTCATGAGTTTTTGTTAGTTTTATTGAATAAATTGAGCATGAGTGTATAGTGGACGGTATTATGCTTGTGATGGATGATTATGCAGGAAAAATGAAGAAAAAGTGAAGAATTGGCTGAGGAGATGAAGAAATCCGCCAAGGAGAGCATTTTGTTTCGACCGAGTTGAAGTTCAACTCGACCGTGGTAGAAAGACGCAGCCCGGCTGTAGCAGACTTGATCCCGGCCGAGACACGCGTTCTGAAGACCTAAATTGCACGTGTCCATGATTTAAAAGAAGGAAGATACCAATTGGAGATATGGAAGAATTTTGGAGCAATTATACAATCCAAGGCCTTAACCCTACCACTACATAAACTCTTGAATAGCTAAAAATTAGGGTTGTTCTTTTGTTCCCCACTTTTACACATTGTTCTACCTTTAATTTTCTCTTCCCTTTACTTTAGTTTTTGTCAGAATTCCTCTTTAATTTTTATTTAGTTTCAATGCAATCTTTATTTTTCCCTGCAATGTTTATTTTCAATATGTTAGGCTAGAACCCTAAACAGGTTCTAGGATTTCTTCATCTGTGATGCATGTTTTGATTCAATAATTTGAACCCTTTAAATTGGTTTAAATCCTATGGTTTGTTTTAAGTCTATTCTCATCGAAGGATCGAGAGATGAAGATTGAGGTGGGTTACAGTTATTAATCGAAGGACCGAGAGGTGAAGGTTAGTAATAGGAAGTTAGGATTTAATACTTTTGATTTTCTGTCCGACCAAGAAGAATTCAATCGTAGGAAAAATCTAATCTTTATTGAAATTAATTAACTTTGTGTGTTTGAGACCGAGAGGAGATAACCACTAGTTAGTAATTTAGGATTTAATTGCCCGACCAAGGAATTAATTCCACAATAACAGATTTTCCACCAAAATATCTTTTCTGGGTTTGAATATTTGTTTCTTGCATGATTGATCAGATTGGTAGATTTCCCCTAGAATCTGTGCTTTTTAATATTTGAATTTTCTCTCTTTAATTATTTGTCTTGAAAAACCTAAAACCCTTAAAATTGATTTGCCCAAACAAAAGTTCTGAAAACCATATTCAATACATGATTCTCCCTCGTTGCACTATCTCTGTGGGATCGACCAACCCTTGGGTTGTCTATAAATTTATTTGTCCTATGCTATAATCTGTATGCAGGTTTTTGCATCGATCAAATTGGCGCCGTTGCCGGGGATAGTCAGACGGCGAGTCATTACAGGATTATTTGAAGAACTTCTGGATTGGGTTGTATTTTCTTAAGTTTTATTAATTTTCGAGTTTAGTGTTATTTTTCTTTGTTTTTGGATTCTGTTCGCTGTTCTTTCGTGTGCGTGTGTTGTGTTTTTTAGTCTTGTTTGTTTCGGCTGAGGTGAGTCCCACCACGGTCGAGATGAATTCTCCATCCCGGTCGAGACAACATTTGCCACGGCCGGGACAACCTGATTTCTCCTCATTTTCTGTGCAGGTGCATGAACACGCAAAACAAAGGGAAGACACTCGAACCCTTTATACCTGAGATCGAAGCAGCCTGCAGAAACAACAGAAAGAAGGGAAAGAAGCTGAACTTTGAAATGGAAGCAAATCAAGAAGCCCCTCTGCAGAACATGACACCGGAAGAGCATAGGCAGTTTGTTGATGAGGTGCAGCAAATAAGGGCACAACTTCTTGCAGCCCAAGCCACCCAGGCGGAGCAAGCCGCAAGACTGGTGGAACTAAATAATAGACAGGTGGTGGTGCCATAGAGGTCCATCTTGGACCGATTCTTACCACACCAGGAAGAGGTTGGATTCAGGGTTGGCATCAACGCCAACAACTTTGAGCTGCGCACAGGGTTGATACAGATGGTGCAGCAGAACCAGTTTGGGGGGAGAGCCGTTGAAGATCCATACGCCCACCTCAATCTGTTCATCGAGGTGTGCGACACTGTGAAGCAGAATGGAGTCCCCCAGGATGTCATCAGGATGAGGTTATTCGTATTCTCCCTTAGAGACGAGGCAAGGTCTTGGTATGCTGGGCTTGACAAAAGCCAAATCGGTACATGGGTAGAACTTCGAGCTGAATTCCTCACCAACTTCTTTCCACCGAACCTGCTGCTGAAGAGGAAAGCTGCTATCACTACATTCAAGCAGTTGTATGATGAATCCTTACATGAAGCCTGGAAGAGGTACAAGGAGCTCCTGCGACTCTGCCCTGGACATGGAATCGATCTCGAGATGCAGGTTTGCCATTTCTATGAGGGTCTGAACCCACACATGAAGGAGATGGTGGATGCATCTACTGGCGGGATCCTGATGAAGAAAAGTGGTGCAGAGAGTATGAGATTATTGGCAGACATGGCCCTGAACAGCCACCAGTGGCCGACTGAGAGACAGATGCCAGTCAAAGTAGTAGAGACAAAGCCGAAGTTTAATGTGGTTGCGGAGGTAAAAAAGCTCCGAGAGGAGATTGAGAAGCTAGGAACTGCTAAGGTTGCTGCTGTTACTACTGAGCCAAGCATGGCAATTGTTCCAATGGAGGCCAACTACATCAATCGGGGAGCAAGCAATTCATCTGGAGCTGCAAATTCGGAGGTAAATTACATAGGCGGTGGTTATCACAATAACTACCGAGGTAATCAGGGGTATCATTACAACCATGGGCGATCTCACCCTGGTTTTTCTTATGATAACCCCACTGCTGCAGAACATCCTCCACCTGGTTTTGATGTAGGTACAGGAGGAGAAATCGTGGAGAAAAAGTAGTCTGTGCTGGAAGAGACACTGGAAAAAATTATAAAGAGCTCAGACAACAGATTCGGAAGGGATGGCCAATCACATGCAACTGATGACAAAGCATCTACGGATGATGGACACCCGATTGAGTCAGATTGCCGCCACCTTGGGAAATCAGCACAAGCCGGGGCAACTTCCGAGCACAACAGAGATAAATCCAGCTACGACAAAGTTAGTAAATGCCATCTCGCTTTGATCTGGAAGGAGATATGAAGGTCCGAGCAACCCGGAAGGAGGATTGAGTGAAACAAAGGAGGAAAATCCCGTGGAAGACCTCTCTGTTTCGACCGAGATGGATCACATCCCGGTCAAGGCAGAGAGGAGCAGGACGGCCGAGGCTGAAGCTAGCCTGGCCGAGACAAAGGATGCCAGCCCGGCCGAGACAAGCCAGACACGGCCGGGGCAGAAGTAAAGCAGGATGGCCGAGACAGAGGGATCCCGGTCGAAACAGAGGCCCAGACTGGGCGAGAAAGAGAAGGAGAAGGAAGAAAGAAGAGTTGATCCAGTTGCTCCCATGCCTTTCCCACAGAGATTCACAAAGAAAAGGGAAGATTCTAAATTCACTCGGTTTGTTGAAAATTTGAAAAAGGTGAACATTAACATACCTCTTGTTGAAGCTCTCAGGGAAATACCGGGATACATGAAGTTCCTAAGGAGGCTGATGAGCGAGAAGAAGCAGTTCGTGGAAAACGAAACTGTAAGGATTCATGAGGAATGCAACTTACTCCTACAAAAGCAGATCATGATCAAGAGGTCTGACCCAAGATGCTTCTCGATACCTATCGAGATAGGAGGGAAAGAATTCCAGAATGTGCTGTGTGACACTGGGGCGAGCATCAACCTGATGCCCTGGTCCATTTACAAGAAGTTGGAAATCGGGGAGATGAGAGCCACTACAATTACCCTCCAGATGGCGGACCGATCTGTGTCCAAGCCCAAAGGTATCATAGAAGATGTCCTAATTCGTGTTGGTCGCCTTATTTTCCCTGCAGATTTCATTGTCCTTAAGATGAAGGAAGATGCCAACACTCTGATGATCCTGGGAAGAGAGTTCCTCGACACAGCTGGTGTCCTAATCGACTGCAAGAAGGGGGAGATCACCTGAAGGGGGAATGAAGAATCTATCACCTTCTGCATAGATAAGAACAAGAGGAAAGGGGAGTGCAACCAGGTTACTACTGCTGAAGAAAAGGAAGAAGAAAGTGATGAGACACCGGAGGAAGAAGAAGAAGCAATCCGGTGGGAACGAGGAAACGGAGCGGTGAAATTGGCAATTAAGCTGCCTCCTTCCGAGTACACCACGGTCATTCAAAACCGGAAAGTCTTCATGATTGATTCAAAGGGTCGACGAGTCTGGACTCGACCGCCTTGGTAAGCTGAGTTGAGCCACGACGGTAAATAAGGCACTGAATGAGAGGTAACCCATTGTGTTTTTGTTTTCTTTAAGTAATTTCGATTTATTTCTATTTTGTTGCTTTCACTTATTTTATTATCTTTTGAAAAAAATAATTTTGAAGTCTGTTTCGACTGAGGCAGAGGTTGCCACGGTCGAGACAGAGGTCCGAGACGTGGGATGCTTCGGCCGATAAGGAGATCGACAAGAAGGCTCCATCCCGACCAAGACAGAGCTTGACACGACCGAGATGGAGTGCCAGCAGACACAAATCCACGCTGGTCAGAGGTTTGAAGAAGGCGGATAAAAAGTTGGTGCCTGAGACCAACAATTGAGGTACCATTTCAGTCTTTGGATCTGATCGCCAAACTTATTCTCTCTGCTTTTCGAATAAGTTTGGGGGGATGAAGATTTAAGGGTTTTGAAACTTATTATCTATCTTTTACTTGCTTCATTTTACATTTCTGCATGGGAAAGTTCTTGAATAAAATGCGAGATTGTAGGAACTTGAGCACGATAACCCTAACAAGAATGCGAGATTAGAATTGATTGACTTTAGTTTGCGTTGATTGTGATAGTAGTCGAGTATGCCCATGAATGTGAATACCACAGGCTTACTTGTTTTGATACTTGCGTTGGCATGATAGATAGATGATGATTTGATGTTTACTGTGGAAGAAAAATTGTCCTAAGTGAGAGATATTGAGCCTGAATTTCGATTGTGAGTGTGTCTGCAATTTTGAGTTTCTCTAGAACTTGCTCTGTTTCTTTTTCAAGACTGTTAGTGTGCACAGGTTTAGGAAGTGGTTTTAGGCCATCTTTGTTTAGCCTATTTTCCCATACACTGTCCTAATTAAATGTTATCCTTAGTCAGCCTGTTGGTCCTGATATATCAGAGTCGTCGTGCTTAAACAAGAACACGAAATACAGCAGAATGATTTAACGTCACTTACACTTATGTTTTCCTTTAAAGATTATTTAAACTCAGGGATTGATTAAGATTTCTTCACAGTTATACACTAGCAATATGATTGCTAGGTTTAAAATCTCAGCATAATAAAACAGTAAATGAACACGATTTATAGTGGTTCGATCCAAATAGATCTACGTCCACTCCTTAGCCAAAATGCTAAGAATTCACTAAGTAAGTATACAAAGTACAAGGATTCGCCTTTGGCGTTAAGTAGGCAGTGAGCTTTCGACCTGGCTACTTGACAACTATCCTCCGATATTCTGAACTTCTCAGGTGTAGGTCTGGCAGAGTCAAGGGCACACCTTCGTAAAACTTGCCTTTACTACTTTGGAAGTTTTATAGTTACTTCCTAACTTTTCTTCAGATGCGGCTAAACGTCCGTCTTAGTCTAGACCTTTTCAGGTGTTCGACTGTTGGATTCTTCCAGTAAAGGAAGGTATCCCAATGATTGAAGAATCTTGAATAGGATCATGGATCTCTTCAATGGAGTGTCAGTGATTCAATGGGGACACTCTGGTAGTTGAAAGGCTTTGAATATGTTTCGAATGTTTGCTTTTCAACTGACTGCTCTTGTGTTTTTCGCTTTTGTCTTAGGAATCTCTTGAAAGTATGTTAGAGTATTGAATGAGCATCACTTCTCACTCTTCTAGACTTGTCTTTTTATACTTGAAGATTCAAACTTTGAATCTTTATATCCGTTAGACACAACGGTCTCTTTGTCCGAGAGTGGTTCGTTTTTCAACTTGCTTTCTGGCTTCGTACAGTGCTTTTTGATCTGCTTCTGGAAAGTCTTGTCCTTGCATGTACGGTTGTCTGAACGTTGGTATAGCGATTAGTGTTGTCTGTCTTGCTCTGCTAAGCTCTTTTAACACGATATGCTAGATGAGTATCTTTAGCAATTTGCTGGATGTTAGCAAATGCTAAGTCTATATCATTCTGCTAGTCACGTATCTGACTGCTGAAGCCTCAGCAAAGTTAAGCCTTTTCTTCCTTAGGTTTTTGATTGCTCTCTTTAGCAATCTGCTAGGTGTTGGCAAATGCTAAATCCTTAGCATTCTGCTATCACACCTCTTTTCTAGCATATAGTCTTCGGTGTCTGCAGGGAAAGCTCCTAGCAAACTAGTCTATTACAACTCAATGCTTGACCTATACAGGACATTACAAGATATGCTGGACTATACTAGAATTCAGCACTTGATCGACCAATCTAGTAAGGTTTGATCCAACAAAACCTTTTACAATGTGATCCTAAGGGAGATTCAGGAATAATTTCCCAACACAGCCCTTTTGAGCCTATGATATTTTCTTTCTTTGTCTATGGGTTGGAAATAAATATGGGAATCAACTCTTGTCTATGAGAGTGGGTTGGGATTTGTTTAAAGCAAGGATAAGATATTATTAGAAGGGTAAAAGCAAAAGATAAGGTTGGGCTCTAGAAAAAAAGAAAAAAAAAGAGAAAATAAATAGTTGTTGTGTTTAATACTTATAAGCTCAAATGTATAATCAAAATTATTTAGAGCATAAAAGGATATGTGTGAAAAAAGAAAGAAAAAAAAATATATGTAAATAAAAGAGCCATGGTTTGTGTTGAAGAGCTAATGAGTTGGGTAGATATTGATAGATAGTGGATTAAGATTGATGAGGTGGACCCACTGAGTTTGATTTTGAGTCACTTGGCCATATATTTCCCTACCTTTCACTAAAAAGCCTACATTACAACCTTGAATAAAGTCCTTTCTGATCTTAGACTTGTGTGCACATTTTTGCAGTGGAGATTTAAAATATTTGCAAGCCTATGATAGAACTTGATTTTCATGACTTTTGTGTGATCTCATATTTATCCTAAACACTTGAGTGAATGAGTGAAACACTTCCCATGTGAATCTTCCATAGTTTACAGATTCTCTGATTCTTTCAAAAGTGTTAATGTCTTGTGGATTTTCGAGTTTGAATGTGATAAATCTTGTGAGGCATTGCACTACTCTTCTACTTCAGCTTTTGATTCTTTCTTTTGTTGATTGAGGACAATCAAGTGTTTAAGTTTGGGGGGTTTGATAAGCTCGTTTTTCTACTCTCTTATCGCATTGTTTTTCTCTTATTTCATGAGTTTTGGTTAGTTTTATTGAATAAATTGAGCATGAGTGTATAGTGGACGGTATTATGCTTGTGATGGATGATTATGCAGGAAAAATGAAGACAAAGTGAAGAATTGGCTAAGGAGATGAAGAAATCCGCCAAGGAGAGCATTTTGTTTCGACCGAGTTGAAGTTCAACTCAATCGTGGTGGAAAGACGCAGCCCGGCCGTGGCAGACTTGATCCTGGCCGAGACGCGCGTTCTGAAGACCTAAATTGCACATGTCCATGATTTAAAAGAAGGAAGATACCAATTGGAGATATGGACGAATTTTGGAGCAATTATACCATCCAAGGCCTTAACCCTACCACTACATAAACTCTTGAATAGCTAAAAATTAGGGTTGTTCTTTTGTTCCCCACTTTTACACATTGTTCTACCTTTAATTTTCTCTTCCCTTTACTTTAGTTTTTGTCAGAATTCCTCTTTAATTTTTATTTAGTTTCAATGCAATCTTTATTTTTCCCTGCAATGTTTATTTTCAATATGTTAGGCTAGAACCCTAAACATGTTCTAGGGTTTCTTCATCTGTGATGCATGTTTTGATTCAATAATTCAAACCCTTTAAATTGGTTTAAATCATATGGTTTGTTTTAAGTCTATTCTCATCGAAGGATCGAGAGATGAAGATTGAGGTGGGTTACAATTATTAATCGAAGGACTGAGAGGTGAAGATTAGTAATAGGAAGTTAGGATTTAATACTTTTGATTTTCTGTCCGACCAAGAAGAATTCAATCGTAGGAAAAATCTAATCTTTATTGAAATTAATTAACTTTGTGTGTTTGAGACCGAGAGGAGATAACCACTAGTTAGTAATTTAGGATTTAATTGCCCGACCAAGGAATTAATTCCACAATAATAGATTTTCCACCAAAATATCTTTTCTGGGTTGAATATTTATTTCTTGCATGATTGATCAGATTGGTAGATTTCCCCTAGAATCTGTGCTTTTTAATATTTGAATTTTCTCTCTTTAATTATTTGTCTTGAAAAACCCAAAACCCTTAAAATTGATTTGCCCAAACAAAAGTTCTGAAAACCATATTCAGTACATGATTCTCCCTCGTTGCACTATCTCTATGGGATCGACCAACCCTTGGGTTGTCTATAAATTTATTTGTCCTATGCTATAATCTGTATGCAGCTTTTTGCATCGATCAGTCCTCTCAACCATCTTCTCCACTGACGTCATTAACTCTGACTCTGTCATCTTCTGCACTTGACACTGGCTTTGGATACCCATAACTGAACTGTTAATGATAGTAAGTGTAGCCGGAACCTCGAATCCTTCATCATCTTCAATATGACTCTCCAAGTGTGTAGCAACTCGCACCTCCTCTCCTTTGGTCTCTGATAAGCTCATATTTATACTCACTTATCTATATTTTTCTCCATTGTTTCAAGTGCTTTATGTTATGTTTTTACTTATTTTTGTGCATGAGTCTACTTTAGAGGGTGTTATGCCTTTGACGGGTGATTTTTGTAGGTTTTAGGCCAAATTCATTGGAAATCCGTACCGAAAGCAGATGATGTTCAAAGGAACAGTCACGACTTCTTCCACAGATGGAATCTGAGCTAATGGAGCATGGCATTTGAAAGATCTTCGAGTTAGCTTTCCAACGCAACTGGAATCGGGTCAATCAGAGTTCGGGAGAGGAAGTTATGGCCAAAACCGTGAGACTGAACAGATGTTTCTGTGTCGATCGAAATTTTCCCTGTCGATCGAAACAGAGGTCAAAGTTGCAGAAACGTCACAAATTCAGCCCAGATTTTGATCTTGAAGGTTGTGTCGATCGACAGCCTGCCTGTCGATCGACACAGATGTCCGAGAAGGCTATTTTTGGCCTGTTTTGGCAGTTTTTGCTATATTTTCCCAATACTCAAATTAGGTCTTTTTTCCCCTCTATAAATATGAACTCTTAGGCACGAAAATTAGACTGGTTTTTTATACATCTTTTATGCCTTATTGCACTTAGAATAATTGAGCTTTTGGAGTTTTTACAAGACATTCAAGGTTCCTCTTTATTTGTAAGTTCTTTAATAATATGTTTGCTTTAATTCTAGTCATGTTTTGTGGCTAGAACCCTAAACAGGTTCTAGGGTTATGATTTCTTTTCTGATGCATGTTTAATTGATATCAACTCTTCAAGCATGGATTAATTCTCTGATTTAATTTTATAATCTAGATTAAAAGAAGGACCGAGAGGTGAATTGAGATCTAGGTTTATAGTTAATAATTGATGGATTGAGAGATGAAAATTATTAATAGGAAGAGAGAATTAATTGTGTTTGTTTTTTGTCTCAAAAGGAAGAAACCTACATAGGAATAATTAGATAATTATGAGATTAATTAATTTGGTGTTCTTGAGACCGAGAGGAGATAGTCACTAATTAATAATCTAGGATTTAATTGTCTGACCAATGAATTTAATCCACAAAAATTTATGTTTTCCCCATTGCTGAGTTGATTGATATTTACATGTTGATGATTAGGATATCTGCCCTAGGATCTGTGTTTCTTTTTATTGTTTCCAAAACTCTTTACTTTCTTGCAATTGTTATTTTCAAATTCACCAACAAAAACTCTTCTAAATATTGGTTAACTCAAACAGCGAATTAATTTATCATCGCACTATCCCTGTGGGTTCGACATTCCTTTGGGTCTATAAATTTATTTGCTCGCTGCTGTATTTTACAGTCGATCAGTCTCTTGAAATGGCTGCATCGACTCAAATTGAGTTGTCACTAATAAGCTCATATCATTACTCACTTATCTATATTTTTCCCCATTGTTTCAAGTGTTTTATATTATTTTTTTACTTATTTCTGTGCATGAGACTATTTTAGAGGGTGTTATGCTTGTCATGGTAAGATTTTGCAGGTTTTAGGCCGAATTCATTGGAAACCCGTACCAAAAACAGATGATGTTCAAAGGAACAGTCACGAATTATTCCACACGTGGAATCTGACCTAATAGAGCATGGAAATAGAAAGATCTTTGAAATCGGGTCAATCGGAGTTCGGGAGCACAAGTTATGGCCAAAACCGTGAGACTTCGCAGAAGGAGACAAAGGAAGGAATCTCGGGCAACACAGAGGTTTCTGTCTCAACAGACAGGCAGCCCGTCGACCGAAATAGAGGATTTTGCAGCTGTGTCGACCGAAATGCTACCCATCGATAGACACGTGCGCCAGAAAGGCATATTTTTGCCCAATTTGGAGATTTTTCCTTCCAAAGCCATTACCTTTTGAAGATTTAATTTCTCCCCCTATAAATAGGACCTCTTAGGCACGAAATTGAGGCTTTGAGACCTATCTTTTCAGCATTATTACACTTCGAATAATTGAGCTTTGGAGTTTTTACAAGACATTCAAGGTTCCTCTTTATTTGTAAGTTCATTAATAATATGTTTGCTTTAATTCTAGTCATGTTTTGTGGCTAGAACCCTAAACAGGTTCTAGGGTTATGATTTCTTTTCTGATGCATGTTAATAGATATCAACTCTCTGAGCATGGATTAATTCTCTGATTTAATTTTATAATCTAAATTGAAATAAGGACCGAGAGGTGAATTGAGATCTAGGTTTATAGTTAATAATTGATGGATCGAGAGATGAAAATTATTAACAGGAAGAGAGAATTAATTGTGTTTGTTTTCTGTCTCAAAAGGAAGAAACCTACATAGGAATAATTAGATCATTATGAGATTGATTAATTTGGTGTTCTTGAGACCTAGAGGAGAGAGTCAGTAATTAATTATCTAGGATTTAATTGCCCATCCAAGGAATTTAATCCACAAAAATCTATGTTTTCCCCATTGCTGAGTTGATTGATATTGCATGTTGATGATTAGAATATCTGCCCTAGAATCTGTGCTTTCCTTTATTGTTTTCAAAACCCTTCAATTTTTTGCATTGTTATCTTTCAATTTTCAAATCAAAATCACTTTTTCAAAAGCCTCAAACTTCTACGTTCTAAAAATCGTGGCTAGTACTTTGGATTTTTCGTTGCACAGTCCCTGTGGGACTGACCACCTTAGGGTGTAAAAATTATTTGTTCGCTGCTTTCTGCAGTTATCATCACCACTGCTTCACCAAGAACCTCCAATGGTATTTGAACTGCTATATTGTCTTCCTCCATTTCTTGAATTGAAATGGGCAACAACTCAGACGTGGTTGCCACCAACACTTGCTCCACCACTGACAGAAGCTTATCAAATGGGGAGGAACTATCTGGTTAATTCTCCCACCTTGCTTGTCTATATATCATCTTTTTGCTGCCAAAATAATCATCTTCCAATGCATCAAGCCGTTGATGTAACATCTCCATCTTGGACCGCACCATCTTTCTTAAGTCAGATTTGAAAAACTTCATCATATACCTCATCTGAATTCTAGCATCATCATCTAATTCCTCATAGTCGATTATAGTCATTCTGATCATGGAACGTCACAACAAATGATGACACCTGTAGATCTCGTCGAGACGTTTCCAAAAAGTACAATTACGCTGAAATCGGACACCTGTAGCAAAAATTATGACCAAAACAATTTTTTCTCTCTCTTTTTTTCTTTTTTTTTTCACGCTCTTTTTTATATATTCTCTCTCTCTCTCTCTCTCTCTTAATAAGAAAATTACAAAATTACTCGGTAATCAAGAAGGAAAAAAATATGGCCAAGGAGATATTTGACTAAATATGATATGGTTGGAAAGAATTGAATAAATATGGTATGGTATTAATAATTCAAATCTCCCTTTTTTTGTATTTTTTTTACTTACCCAAAACATGAATGAAAATCTAAAAATGAGACTTTATGAATGACACGAACAAGACTCAAAATAAAAAAGACACATTTTTTTTGGACACGAATGACACGCATGAAATTATAACAAGGAAGAGGAAGGACACGACCTGAATATTGATACCAAAATGATACGATCCTTGGCGGAAGTTTTAGATTGCAGCCCAGGAACTCGAAAGAAATGACACAAACGCAAAGCGGAAGCAAACTAATAACTTGATAAGATGGGGGATTGATCCAAAATTCTCCTACGATCCAATAAGCGAATTGATCCAACAACGAAGGATATAATCGAAGACGCCACAAATGGATGTGAAAACTCTGGTTGATAAGTGAATTTTGAATTTTAAGGTAATCCACATAAATTGATACCAAAATGATACGATCCTCGTCGGTGGAAGTAAAATCGTAGCCCAGGATTAAGAGTTGACATGACGCAGAAATGACTCGTACGAAAATAAATGGTGAAAAATTCAACACTTCTAACTCGACCCTTCAAATGACGTATTCCAGAAGAATCTCATATACACCCCAAGAAACTGAAGAACTATTGACCCTTCAAATAATGTATTCCAGACAAATCTCATATACGCCCCAAGAAATTGAAGAAATATAAATGCAGAACTAACGACACTGATACGATGGAAAATCCAACACCTTTGGATTCGAAAACCTTCAAGTACCGTAGTCTAGAATAATTCTCCTAGAACCTAAAAAGCGAATTGATCCAACAACGAAGGATATAATTGAAGATGCTCTAAACGGATATGAAATTCCGATTGATAAGTCAATTTTGAATTTCAAGGTAATCCAAAGAAATTGATACTAAAATGATACGATCCTCGCCGGTGGAATAAAAATTATAGCCCATGATCAAGAGTTGACACGACGCGGAAACAACTCGTACGGAAATAAATGGTGAAAAATTCAACACTTCTAATTCGACCCTTCAAATGACGTATTCCAGACGAATCTCATATACACTCTAAGAAGCTGAAGAACTATCGACCCTTCAAATAATGTATTCCAGATAAATCTCATATACGCCCCAATAAATTGAAGAACTATAAATGCAGAACTAACGACACTGATACGATGGAAAGTCCTACACCTTTGGATTCGAAAACCTTCAAGTACCGTAGTATAGAATAATTCTCCTACGACCCAAGAAGCGAATTGATCTAACAACAAAGGATATAATTAAAGACGCCACAAACCGATGAGTTTTCAAAATTGGAGAAATAACTCACAAATTATTATTGAACTGAAAACTAAACAAATTAGTCCATAACAAGGCCTATATATATGCAAACTCAAATCCTAATAAGGAAATCAAATCTTAATTTCATAAGGAAATCAAATCCTAATCTGATAAGGAAATCAATCCTAATAAAATAAGGAAATAAAATCTATATAAAAGATTAATAAAAATCCTAATATATCTAGAATCCTAAATTACTTAAATAACTAATTATCAAATTTTCTATCATATATTCAACAAATCTTCTTAAAATATCTTGATAATTCTTGCCAATTGGATCTCCATCAAAATGACCAGGCGAGTGAGCTTGTGGATCGGTGGATGATTGCAGTATTTTTATCAAGTAAAAATTATCGAACACGAAGACTCAATTCGCCCGTTGTTTAAGTAAAAGTATGATTCTTAAACCTAATATCTAGATGTGATAAAATGACTTGGAATAACGATTATTACTAACTTTCATGCATTAATAAGTAAATAACAATGTAATTAAATTATTCTTCTTAAGAAAAAAAAACCAGGTAGAGACAGTTGAGGGACTTCGGATGGATGGGGATAAGTATAGGATATGTTTGGATTTATTACTCTTCTTTACCGATTCGATAATTGGATAGGATCAGTTCAACGAATATAGTCAAGCCCTTAGTACTGGTGCTATAACCGTGGATTAATCTAAATTTCAACCTAAGTCTAGGTTTATTAATTCAAATCAACTCCCAAAGTTCATGAACCCTTTGACCTAGATATTGATTCACCCATTTCTAAGTAAATTAACACCTAACTATTATTGCAATCCCCTCTAATGCAAAAACCTATTGAGTTAATTCATAGAGGCATTCTTTCCAACACATGGTGATCAAACATGAAAGGAACACAAATTAATCCACAATAATAATCAAATCCATGAAATTCAAATAACATAAATCCAAACAATATCCAAAACAATCCCCATCACATCCTAATCCTCAACAATGAGTTTAGCTACTCATAATTTCAACACGAATTTCCACAATTCCAAAGAAAGACATGATAGAGGAAGAGAAGAGAAAAGCTTAGTGAAATAATGATGATTCTTCAACTTCCAGCTTCAATCCTTGCATCCACCTTCAATATCAGACCTTGGGAAGTGTTTTTCTCTCAGAAATCGTGCATATACTCTCCTTAGGGTTTCCAAAATTCGAACCCTCTCAATGTAGCTTTCGTCTGCCTTTTATAGGCTTCAATCGCGCGGCCCAGTCACGTCTTTCCCGAACGGGATGGACCAAGGCAAAATGGACATCCCGAACGGGATGGATCGGGGGTCCGGACCCGTAGGTCCGACCCGGTTCCGAACGGGAGCATATCATCCCGTTCGGAATTCGCCTCGAATTTCCTCCAAATTCACGCCAAATTGACGTATCCCGAACGGGAGGTTCGGTCCCGAGTGGTGGTTGCGAGAGACGCTACCGAGCGGGAGCGTGCGGTTCCGAGAGGCGATCCCGTTCGGGACCGAAGCGTCCGGAACGGTATTTGCTTCGGCGTTTTCCATCCTTGGCTCTTTTCTTCGACTTTTTGGTCCGGAACGAAATCCAACCCTCCGGAACGGAATTTGCCACGGCCCAAGCTTCCTTTGTAGCTCCAAAATTGCATTTTTTCATCTTTTTCCACATCCTGTACACATAAAACAACTCCCGAGCACCAAGTGAAGGAAAATCAAGAAAAGAAGAGATATGTGTGTGATTTGTGCATCAAATTCTCATAATTCCTTCCATTCTCATCCCAAAAAGCATGCAAATTACACACAGATCAGTGGACGAGACATTCACCGACAAGCAATAGATCATAGGAGCATCTTGTGTAATCCGACACTTAATGGTTTTCCAAACTTCTGTCTGAAGAGTGGACGTAGGACTTTTAGTGTCCAAACCACTATAATCCTTTGTACTTTATCACTTTTAGTTTTTCAGCTTACATTTGTTTGAAACTCAACACTCAAGTTTTGAAGTGTAGACTAAAATTGAACATAAAAATTTCCGGATTTAAATCGCATACTAAGATTTGACAAACCAAACTGAGACTGGCACTCAATTTAGACAAGTGCAAGTTTCCCTTTAACAAATATTTATGTTGTGCATCTAAGTTTACTCTGAAAAATTGGGGCCTCCAATATTGTGTAATTCATAGTTTCTCTTATAATACAGGGATAATGATCTATCTAACCCTTTTACTTTTCTCACATGACCAATTTAGCATATGTTTGACTATGAATTATTAAGCCCTTTAATTTTTAAAAGTGATTCAATTTAATCCTTAAATTTTAAATAGTGGGAATACATATTACTAGCCAATTTGAATAAGTGGGTATGTTTTACAGCCACAAGGATAAAAATATAAGTTTTCTAGTCACTTTGTACTTTTGTCTTTTTCTCTTTTCCATTTTCGGCTACAAGAAAAATTCAACTTTATTAAAGTTATTTTTCGAAAATAATAATTTTATCATTTATTTCCAACAACCAAGGTTGTTGCAAAATTTTTAAAACCTTTTACAAACAAAATTGTCTTTCATTGTACGAGGAAGCATTCAATTTTTTTTTGAAGATAGTTGAGAGAGTTTTGAGAGCCAAAAATCAAAGGTATGCTGATTTCAACTATTTTTCCTCATTTTTCATTCGTTTTCTGCATTATTACGATGATATGTGTTCAGAATCGACTTGTATGTCTTAGTTTTTTTAGAAAATATAGTGATTTTCGGACTGTTATTCGTAAAAAAATACGCAAAGAACTTAGGGAAAAACCCAGGGAAATTGAGATCTCGTGACAAAATTGAGATCTTGAATTGGTTTCGAGATCTCGACTTCGAAGTCAAGATCTCAAAATCAATTCAAGATCTCTATTTTTTAATGTATTTCCGAGATCTTGATTTTGATATCGAGATCTCAAATTGTCTGCTGGTTCATGTTCTAGATTTAATTTGATATTTTTGTATCATTTATCGCAGATGTCGTATCAACATTTCATCATACGTCATGGCGGTGCATGGAACAGATCTGAGTATATGGGCGGAGACGAGCAATTGATATGCTTGAGGCGTGAGTGAATCTCCTACAATACCATATTGTCCGAGATTCACGACATCATGCACTATGATCTCCTCACTACTAGTTACTGCTTGTTTTACATGAGCAGTATATCTGGGGGCTTGAGGCATGTGAAGGCTGGACTGAAGACCGATGAAGATATAATGCAGATATTATATGAAAATAGCATTGATCCAGTTATATATGTGGTCACCAAATTGAAGAAAAATCAGTCCAAATTTCAAGCACCTCAGTCACAGTAACAACGATCAACACGAATGGGTGGTCCTAGCATCTCATTAGCTGATGATTTTGTAGATGAGTACGAGGCAGAATCTACTGATGATGATGATTATTATTGTGATGACGAGGAGGAGGAGGCAAGCGAGGAGGAGAGGATGAGGAGAAGGAGGAGGGCCGAAGTCGGTTGTTTGAGTCCTTGGTCAGTGATTTTTCTAGATAGATTCTAGCTCCTGGGCGAATGGATCAGTACGGACTATCTAACAATAACTTGAGTCAGTCTGTGGTTGCAGCTCGACATGATCAGGAAGTAAGGAGTTGGGTGCTTCCTTTAATAGAGGTTGATGCTCCTGAGCGTTTGGAGTGGATTATGCCTGTAGATTGGGCCCCGACTGAACTATGCATTGGAGCAACATTTAGCAGCAAGGATGAACTTCACCTTGCTGTAGGACTGCATCACTTGCATCACCGGTTGGAATACTCCACGGAGAGGTCCAGCACTACTCGGCTCAACTTCAGATGCAAGCATGGGAATGGTTGTCCTTTTATGCTAGGTGCAAGACAATCTGGAACTGTCCGGAGAGTATTTAAGCGTGATATAATGCACAGCTGCCAGACGGATATTGATCGTGTTGCTCTCCGCAGAGTGCCCGCAAGAGTGTTGGGTAAGTATTTCTCTAGTAAGTTGGCGGCGGAGGGCGCTATTCTAAAGCTGAAGGAGATGATGTCTGAATTGTTAATTCAATTCGGCATCAAGATTGATTACAGATTTGCCCTGCAGGCAAGAAACATAGCCATTGCAATGGTATTCGGCGAGTGGGAGAATTCTTATGCGATGTTGTCTGGCTACTTACACATGCTACAGTCTCGTAACCCAGGCACGATGTATGATATATCTACTCCTTTGGAGAGTTTGTTCAAGCACATGTTTCTGGCGCTTGCTCTTTGTATCGATGCATTTCACAACTTCATGCGCCCAGTGATCGTTGTAGATGGCACACATCTAAAGCAAGAATAGGGGAATGTTTGTTGTTGCGGTGATGAAAGACAACAACGAACATTTATTTCCCCTTGCTATCGGGATTGGACCCACAGAGGATGATGAGTCATGGATGTGGTTCATGCATCGCTTGCATGATTGCTTTGGAGATCGCGAAGGACTGATCATTGTCAGTGATCAGCACAAGAGCATAAAAAATGTTGTTGAGTTAGCATTTCTGAATGCTACAATGCTATTTTCTACTACCACTTGGCGAATAACATATCGAGGTAAGGTCCTCAGGTTGGTGTTGTTTTACGAGATGCAACCTATGATTATAGGCACGATGCATTTCAAAATCACATGTCTACTTTGGAGATTCTGAGCAAAGACGGAGCTTACAAGAGGCTTCTGGATATAGGAGTCCACCGTTGGTCGAGATCTCAGCGCCCTGGTACCCGATTCAGCTTCATGATGTCCAACGTAGCCGAATCCCTCAACTCTCGTTTGTTAGGGGCAAGACGATTGCCCATATGAGCCCTTCTTGAGACTTACAGAGCTATGGAAGACAGATGGTTTCACGAGCGACGGGCGGCTGCACGGTCTAGAGATCATGCTCTGAAACACATAGCTATGACGAAGTTAGCAGAGTCGGTCGAATATGGGTGACATCTTGTAGTCAGAGGCACCACCACTGCACACATATATAAGGTGGAAGGGCAACAAAGGAGCTACAATGTCAACTTAGAGCACATAATGTGTGAGTGTCGTCAGTTCGATCTCAATCTGATTCCATGTTGTCATGCGGCTGCCGCCCTCAGGTAATATGTTAATTAGAACTTTAATTATTGCACATATCTTGTAGTTAATGGCTTAAAGATTATTATAACATGTGTGTCTTATTTTTTGATTGTTAGATATACTTCGCAGCCGATATCAGAGTACGTGCCACACTACTACAAACAATTCACTCTGCTACAGACATATCATCACACCATTATGACTGGGCCGCATCCATCGGATTGGGTACTCACATCGGAGGTAACATCTTTTGTTGTGAGACCACCGATAGTAGTTCGATAGGCTGGCCGTCCTAGGATGAGTAGAGCACGTTCTGGTGCTGAGAGTTCGAGTGCGAGCAGATCACAAGTATGTAGGAGGTGTCGGCAACCCGGTCACAACTCACGTGCCTGCACTGCTTATATCTCCATTAGTGAAGCGGATTTGAACAGTCCTCCACCCCAAGATGGGCCACAAAGGCGAAGGGTGAAGACATGTAGTATATGTCAGCAGACGGGGCATACAAAAAGAAAATGTCCGAAGAGAGTTGATCATATGATTGAGTAGTGGCACTTGCTTTATTTCTTTATTTCTATTTGCATTATTATGACGAATCGATTATGTTAATGTATATTGGTTTATGTTAATTTTGGTGTTTTGACATAGAATTTATGTATTGTGGCTGATGTTTGGACGAATTTTTGAGTTCCTGTTTGATCTGTTTATGTGTTTTGGTTTGTATACGTATTCAGGTGGGATTTAACAAAATTTAAAACATATTTCAAGATCTCGACTTAATTTTTTAAATTATTATTTCAACATTATAATTTAATTTGAATATTATTTAAATAAAATCAAAATTCAATTTTTTAAATTCAAATCGAGATCTCGATATGGAAGTCTAAATCTCAATTTCATCACGAGATCTGGATATCCCCATTTCATGATTTCTAGGGTTTGAGTCGAGACAATTTCAATTATTGTCTCGACATGTCTCGAGATCCAAATCGAGATCTCGATTTGAGTGATTATTGACAAATTTGATGTTTAATTCACTAAATTTTGAGGATAATCATAACATATAACATTCATTTAAGCATTTTTGATTCGATAACAAAGAAACTTGCAATAGTTCATTCATTACCAAGATGTTTACTTTGTATTATACTACTTCTACTTCATCCTATTCAAACATCAATAAGATATGAACATTTCAATTAGAAACATCCTTAGTATGAATTGATTCAAATGTAGAATGTATTATGTTAAAGGAAGTTTTAATTGATTAACATATGTTTATATAATATAATGTCTTAATTTAAGATTAAGTTTGATTCAAATAGATTTCGAGACGATGATGAACATATCGAGATCTCGATATGTTCATCATCGTCTCGAATTCCCTGCTCTGCAATTCAAATAAACCCTTTCAATCGTATATAATGACCTGTGCACTTCAAATCAATCACAAAATACACCAAAATTCAAATTCAACATTAATCAAAACATAATTCACGATAACAAAGCAAATAGTACTACAAGGATTCAGCTTCTTAAGCTTATGCTTCTCTACACCAATATACTATCTTAGAACCTACATACTGCTTATAATGTATAGTAAAGGCATGAGTAAGTGTATCGATTGGAGATTTCCTTCTGCTAATTAATCTATCGACAAAAATCATAGTATATACCCCACAGTTGTGTGAATCCTCCTGCTTGGGCATCTCAATAGCATCCTTGATCAGAGGTAAGTGCCTAGTGATCCTTACGCGAGGAGGAATGGTCGTGTTCTAGTACCCAACAACATCAAGGACACGGGGAAGTAATCTAAGAAGTGGTTGCAGCTCTCGGTCCCATTTCTGGTAAAGCACTGGGTCAGATGGATCGTTCAATGCATGGAAAATTGAGTCATATAACTCAACTTGCCACCTATGGAGATCAATCCGTATAGTGACCCAGTGCCCGTACAAATAAACAATCCAGATGGCCTAAAATGCAAATCAACACAATTAAACTTAATATGAAAGAAAAAGAACAATTTAATCTAAAAATTTGTCACTTACCTGTTTTGCCTTGGACCAACTCCTAAAGCCGGCTATTCCATAAAGACCCTGGACAACTTTCACTAAATCGGGATGGAGATCCCACCAAGCGTAATCATCATTAGGCACAATCCCCCACTCTTCTCCTTCATTTGGGTTATATTTTTCCATTCCATCAAGATACGGTCCTGGACATTAAATACTTAATTAGAAATTAAATAAAAATTAAAGAATTAAATAAAAATAAATAAACTTTCATTAATTACAAAGAAAGAGGGGTCTAAGCATGATAATCTATGTGATAGAGTAGCCGATGATAGGAGTCTGTTTATTTGATAAGTTGAGCTTTGAAGTATAAATTATTGCATGAAAAC
>JAPKLW010003177.1:0-48617 GCA_026898455.1 Plectranthus barbatus | reverse complement strand
GAAGTTGCATCCCCTCTTCTCCACTTTTCTTCATGAGAAGTCCTCCAGCTGAAGCATCAACCAATTCTTTTAAGTGAGGGGTTAATCCTTCATAAAAGTGGCATACCTGCATCTCAAGATCAATCCCATGGCCGGGGCACATCCTCAACAGCTCTTTGTATCTCTTCCAAGCTTCATAGAGGGTCTCATCGTACTTCTGGCTGAAGTGAGTGATGTCGGACTTCCTCTTCATGATGACACTGGGTGGGAAGAAGTTGGTGAGGAACTCTGCTCGGAGTTGTGCCCATGTGGCAATTCTGCTCTTGTCCAATCCAGCAAACCAAGATCGGGCCTCATCCCTGAGAGAAAAAGAAAACAAACGCATCCGAATGGTGTCGTGGGGCACTCCATTCTGCTTGATTGTGTCGCATACCTCGATGAACTGACTGAGGTGGCCGTATGGATCCTCAATGGCCTTCCCTGCATACTGGTTCTGCTGGACCATCTGAATTAGGCCTGTCTTCAGCTCGAAGTTGTTGGCATCAATGCCAACTTGGAATCCCGGCTCCTCTCTCTGTGGCAGGAAGCGATCAAGAATGGATCTTTGAGGCACCACAATTCTCCTTTCATGGTTTCCTTCATTGGCCAGGGCTGCCAGTCTGGCAGCCTGCTCTACTTGAACTGCTTGTGCTACTTGAAGTTGATCCCTGAGTTGTCGGACCTCATTCATGAACTGTCTCTGCTCTTCGGGAGTCATGTTTTGGAATAGTGCTTCTGGTGGTTGCTCCATCTCAGGCTCTTTTTCCTTGCTCTTTCCTTTGCTTTTGTTTCTCCTACAGGTAGCTTCAATCTTTGAATCGAAGGCTTCAAGATACTTCCCCCGAGCTCTTGTGTTCATGCACCTGAAGAGAAAATAGAAAAATCGAGAATCAGTCTCTGTGTCGACCGACAGGGAGGCTGTCGATCGACACGGATGCTGCCTCTGCGTCGATCGACAGAAGCTCTGTCGATCGAAACAGAAACAAAAATTTCACACACACGCACGCGAACAGAAATAAAAACTCAATCCACAAAATATCAAAACAATCCAATAACAAGACAAAATCTGACTATCCCCGGCAACGGCGCCAATTTGATAACTGTAAAATACAGCAGCAAATAAATTTATAATAACCCGAAGGCTAGTCGAACCCACAGGGACAGTGCAACGAAGTCATCTCATGTACTGGACACAGTTTATCAATTCTTTGTTTGAGTGAACCAATTTTCAGAAGAGGGTTTTGTTTTTCAAAATAGAAATTAACTTGGGAATAAAATTCAATAATAAAAAGCACAGATTCTAGGGAAATCAACCAATCCAATTCAACATGCATAAACAATCAATCCAAACCCAAAATAATTATTAAGGTGGGAAATCTGATATTTTGGAGTTAATTCCTTTGTTGGGCAATTAAAACCTAGATTACTAGAAAGTGAATTTTACCTCTCGGTCTCAAGAACACAAACTAGTCAATCTCAATAATAATACAGATTTGAAAACCCTACAACTAATTCTTCCTTTTGAGGCAGAAAATAGTTGTATCAAAATTCTATTTTCCTATTATTAATTATCTCCTCTCGGTCTCAAATTAATAACTATAAACCTAATCCAATTTTCATCTCTCGATCCTTCAATTGAAAATAGATTTTGGAGTGAAAACCATAGAATTTGAACCAATTAATTAAGGGTTGGATTTAATTGAATTAACACATATTGAAAAGGATGGAGAAAACCCTAGAACCTGTTAAGGGTTCTAGCCTAACATAATTGAAACAAACATTGCAAAAGATATAAAGAAACTTACTTGAATCATTAAAACAATAGGAATCTTGAAGTACTTGAATCCAATTGCAACAATAAAAATAAAGAGTACTAGAAATTAAAGAGTTTAATGCTGAAATTAAAGTAAAAGGGTGCTGAAAAACTGAACTAAAAAACCTAATTTTCGAGTTTAATAAGTCATATTTATAGGGGGAGAAATTATATCTTCAAAAGGTAATGATTTGGGAAGGAAAAATCTCCAAACTGGGCCAAAAATTGCCTTTCCGGGACGCGTGTCGCTCGACACAGTTCCTGTTGGTCGACAGGATTTCATTTCGGTCGACACAAATTGTGTCGGTCGACAGGAATGCATCTGTCTGCGCAGTCTCACGGTTTTGACCATAACTTTCACTCCCAAACTCCGATTGACCCGATTCCAGTTGCGTTGGAAAGCTGACTCAAAGATCTTTCCATCCATGTGCTCCATTAGCTCAGATTCCATCTGTGGAAGAAGTTGTGACTATTCCTTTGAACATCTGCTGCTTTCGGTACGGGTTTCCTTTGAATTTGGCCTAAAACCTGCAAAATATTACCATGACAAGCATAATATCCCCTATAAACACTTCATGCTCGATTATTAACTAGAAACTTAAGTAAATGCAATAAAACAATAAGAAAACGACGTGATAAGTGAGGCAAAATACGAGCTTATCAACCCCCCCAAACTTAAACACTTGATTGTCCTCAATCAACAAAAGAATGAACCAAAAGTTCAAGTAGAAGAGAAGTGCAATGCCTCACAAGATTCATCACAATCAAACTCGTAAATCCACAAAACATCAACACTTTGTAAGAATCAGAGAATCTGTAAACCATGGAAGACTCACAAGGGAAGTGTTTTCACTCATTCACTCAAGTGTCTAGGATAATATGAGATAACACAAGTCATGCAAATCAAGTTCTACCATAGGCTTGCAAATATTCTAAATCTCCACTGCAAACATGTGTACACAAGTCTAAGATCAGAAATGACTTTCTTCAAGGTTGTAATGCAGGCTTTTTAGTGAAGGGTAGGGAAATATATGGCCAAGTGACTAAATAATTGAGTTAGCTACTCTCAATAAATCTAAACCACTATCTAATGATATCCACCCATCTTCTATGATATTCAACATCAAACAAGGCTCTTTTATTATTTTTTTCTTTTTTTTCTTTTTTTTTTCACACATCCTTTTATGCTCTAAACAATTTTGATTATACATTTGAGCTTATAAGGACTAACAAACACAACTCTTTTTTTTTTTCTATATTTATTATTTTTTTCTAGAGCCCAACCTTTCTATGTTTTCACCCTTCTAATAATGTCTTATCTTTTTCAAACAAATCCCAACCCACTCTCGTAGACAAGAGTTGATTCCCCTATCCTTTTCCAACTCATAGACAAAGAAAGAAAATTCATAGGCTCAAAAGGGCTGACTAGGGATAAATGTTCAATTAGGACAGTGTATGGGATAAATAGGCTAACAAAGATGGCCTAAAATCATTTCCTAAACCTGTGCACACTTAGCAGTCTTGAAAAAAGAAACAAAGCAAGTTCTAGAGATACTCAATAATGCAGACACACTCACAAAAGAAATTAAGGCTCAATTCTCACACTTGGGACAATTTTTCTTCCATAATAAACATCAGATCATCATCAAACATCATGCCTTTGTCAGTTTCAAAACAAGTAGTCATGCGGTATTCTACATTCATAGGCATACTCAACCACTATCACAATCAATGCATACTAAAGTCAATCAATTTAAAATCTCGCATTCTTGCTAGGGTTATCTCATAGCTACGCAAATCTTCTCACAAAATCACAATTTTATTCAAAAAAAATGCAATAATTTTTTTTTTTTACTGGGCAGAAATTTAAACACCGAAAGCATTAAATAAAAGGGAAGAAATAATTTCAACTCCAAGTCTTCCTCCCCCCAAACTTATTCGATTGACAGAGAGAATAAGTTTGAAGATCAGACTAGGAGTGAAACAGTACCTCGATGTTGGTCTCAGACACCAACTTTTTATCTCTCGGAGGCTGTAGAACGCGAAAGATGAAAACTGCTGCTGCTAGCACTCTGTGTCGATCGACAGAGGGCCTGTCGATCGACACAGAGCCTTTTTGTCGATCCATGGTGGGTCGAAGTGTGCTCCGTCGATCACCTCTGTGTCGATCGACACCCTGTGTGTCGATCGAAACAGAGCTCTGATTTTTTTTTTTATTTTTTTTTACAAACACAACGCACGAAAATTAGAGAAACAATTGAAATAAAGCAAGTAAACAATGGGTTACCTCCCATGCAGTGCCTTAGTTATTGTCGTGGCTCGACAATAGGGATCCTTCACCAAGGAGGTCGGGTCCAGACTCGCCGCCCCCTTGCATCGATCATGTAGACCATCCGATCACAAATAACAGTGGTGAGCTCGGAAGAAGATGGTGTAATTGGCAATTTTGCCATCCCATTTTTGCGCTCCCATTCGATCTCGGCGGCTTTTTCATCTTCCTCAATGGTGGTGGAGATGTTATTGCAAGCAGCTTCCTTCAAACTCTTGTCGATCACAAAGGTGATCGTCTCATCATTCCCTCGGAGTGTTATCTCCCCATCTCGGCAGTCTATCAAGGCTCCACTCGTCCTCAAGAACTCTCTTCCAAGGATCATTGGCATTCCATGCTGTTCCTTCATATCCAAAACAACAAAATCAGCAGGAAAAATCAAATGCCCAACACGAATTAAAACATCCTCCACAACTCCCCTTGGTCGAGAAATTGAGCGATCGGCCATCTGAAGAGTGATTGAGGTTGGCCTCATTTCGCCTATCTGCAGCTTTTGGAAGACTGAGTATGGCATCAAGTTGATACTTGCACCTGTGTCGCAAAGGACATCCCTAAACTCCTTTCCCCCAATCTCGACCGGAATAGAGAAGCATCCCGGATCGGACCTCTTTGTTGGAACCTGTTTCTGCAAAAGAAGACTACATTGTTCATGAATTGAAATAGTTTGATCTTCGATTACCGGCTTTTTCTCTGTCATTAGTTTCCTCAAAAACTTCATGTAGCCGGGAATCTCGCGGAGAGCCTCGATCAAAGGAATGTTGATGTTGACCTTCTTGAGATTCTCCACAAATCGAGCAAACTTTGAGTCTTCCTTCTTCTTTGCAAATCTCTGGGGAAAGGGCATTGGAGGAGTTGGATTACCCTTCTTCTTTGAATTTTCAGCTCCATGTGGCACCTGTGCAGCCTGCCTGTCGACTGGCTCCTTTTGTCCTGCCTGTCGATCGACAGGGGGTGTGTTGATCGACACGACTGCATCCCCCTGTCGGTCGCTTTGCTTCCTTGTCGACCTCTGCTGCTTTGTCCAACCTCTGTGTCGATCGACACAGGGTCTGTGTCGATCGAAACAGAGGTATCCTCTCCGGGAAATTCCTCTCCTTCGGCCCCAAAGTCATCCTCAGACATGCTAGGACCCTCGTACCTCGTACCGGACCTCAAGGGAATGGCATTGACCTATTTGGCCTTCGCAGGATTGACTTCTGTGGTGCTGGGGAGCTGGCCTGGCTTGTGTTGATTGCTCATAGCAGTGGAAATCTGACTGAACTGTGCATCGAGCATCTGAAGGTGCTTCGTCATATGTTGCATGTGAGTGGACATGTTCTTCACCTCAGTTTCCACCTTGCCAAACCTATTGTCGGAGCTTTTGATGAACTTTTCAAGCGTCTCCTCCAGCACAGACTTCTTCTTCTCCACAATCTCTTCCCCGGCTCCAACACTGAACCCCGGTGGAGGATTCTCAGCTGCATAAGGGTTAGAATAAGAAAAACCAGGATGGTTCTTAGCACTGTAACCATACCCTTGATTGTTGGCTCGGTAGTTGTTGTTGTTGTAACCTCCATTGGCATAGTTCACTTCAGCGGTATTGGAGGTGCTCGAACTGCTTCCTCGGTAGATGTAGTCGGCCTCAATGGGAACAATGGCCGAGTTGGAATCTGAAATAGCTGCTACCGAAGCTCTACCGGCCTCCAACTGCTTGAACTCTTCTCGGAGCTTCTTCACTTCTGCCACCAAATCAATTTCCGGAGTAGTGGTCACTGCTTTGACTGCTTTCTGCCTTTCAGTAGGCCATTGATGGCTGTTGAGGGCCATGTCTGCAAGAAGTTGCATCCCCTCTTCTCCACTTTTCTTCATGAGAAGTCCTCCAAGATGGACATGTTTGACAAGCACGCCAAGATCCTTGAAACTCAAATGAGCCAAATTGCTACCACCATCGGGATACATCATACTCCAGGAAAGCTGCCCAGCACCGCCGAGGCAAATCCCAAGAACCGGAAAGATTGCAAAGCTGTGAAGCTGAGGTCCGAAAAGATCTACAAAGGTCCGAGCATGCCCCAAAGCAAGTTTGGGGGGAGAAAAAAAGCAGACCCAGCAGAGCCAGCCTCTGTTTCGCTCGACAGGAATCCTGTCGATCGACACAGAGGCCCAGAAGAGGCAGTCAACACAGATTCAGATGAGGAGATCGACAGAACTGCAGAGGGTGTGTCGACCGACACACCTCCTGTCGATCGATAGGCAGTCCAGACTCCAGGCCAGTCGACATATCAGCACTCTCAGCAGCATTCATCCACTTTCGATGCAGCCAGACCACCTCCGATGCCATTTCCTCAGAGATTCGCCTAGCAGAAAGAGGATTCCAAGTTCTCTCGCTTTGTTGAGAACTTGAAGAAGGTAAGCATTAATATTCCACTAATTGAAGCTCTTTCTGAAATTCCAGGTTACATGAAATATCTCCGAAAGCTCATGAGCGCAAAGAAACACTTCGTGGAGAATGCAACCGTGAAGATTCATGAGCAGTGCAGCATGGTCCTACAGAAAAACTTCCAGTCAAACAAAGTGATCCAGGATGCTTCACCATTCCAGTTGAGATCGGGGGATTCAAGTTCGAGAAGGTGTTGTGCGACACTGGTGCCAGCATCAACCTAATGCCCTTATCTATCTTCCAGCGCCTCAAGATTGGAGAGTTGAGGCCGACTACAATTACTTTGCAGATGGCAGACCGATCTGTGTCTCGCCTGAAAGGTATAATCGAGGATGTTCTCATTCGTGTGGGTCATCTAATTTTTCCGGCAGATTTTATAGTCTTGGATATGAAGGAAGATGGCAGTACACCCCTCATCTTGGGAAGGGAATTCCTAGACACTAGTGCTGTGCTGATTGATTGCCGTGGTGGGGAGATCACGCTTCGAGCAAATGAGGAACGGATCACATTCAAGCTCGACACAAGCCGGCAACAATCCGAATGCTTCAGGATCGCATTCCGAGAGGAAGCAGCTGAGGAAGAAGAAGAAGAAGCAAGTGAGGAGTTCAAAGAAGACCAAGCCGCTCAAAGATGGGAGCGAGGGAACGAGTCGGCAAAATTGTCAATTACACCGTCTCTTCCCGAGCTCACTGCTGTCATCCAAGATCGGTGGGTCTATATTGTGGATTCTCATGGGAGGCGAGTGCGAACTAGCCCGCCCTGGTTCTGAAAACAGGTATCGTCGAGCTACGACGTTAACCAAAGCACTTGTTGGGAGGTAACCCAACTGTTATTTGTTTTTATTTCAATTCCTTTCAAATTTCGTAGTTGTTTATTTTCATTTTCTGCCTTTACTTTGTTATTGGTTTTGTTGTTCAATTTAAAAAAAAAAAAAATAATAAAATAAAAAAAATAATAAAAAATTGAGGAATTGCCTCTGTTTCGATCGACAGACCGGCTGTCGATCGACACAGAGGCATGGCGCACGGAGAACTCTTAGTTCGACAGACACAGCAGTCGACAGAAGGCTCTGTGTCGATCGACAGGCTCTCTGTCGATCGACACAGAGTGCCAGCAGCACCAAATCTTCGTCGCGCAGCGCTAAAATCCTCGGGTGGATAAAAACGTCGATGTCTGAGATCGACAGTCCGGTACAGTTCTATTTCTTGTCTGATTTTCAAACTTTTTCTTACTCTCCGAGTTCGAAATAAGTTTGGGTGGATGTGGACAAGAAATTCGAACTTTCTATCCCTTTACTTGCTTTATTTTTTATTGCATTTATTTGATTTGGTGTGTTTTAATTTTTTCTTTGGTGTGTTTTAATTTTTGCAAATAATAAATAAAAAAAGTATAGATAGTATGTGCGGAAAATCTTTAAGTAATTGAACCCTCTAGCATTATATGCAATGTTTGGAATCGATCCTTGATTAGTTGAGTTGACTTAGATTGTGGTTGATTTGCCCATGAATGTAGAATACCGCATGATAGGGTCTAATTGAAACTTACACTTGCATGATGTTTGAGTAGATTGAAATTGACTAAGGAAGAAAATTTGAACCCAAGTGAGTTTTTGAGCCTTTATTTGTTCATGAGAGATTCGCATGTATGTTTTCATTTCTCTAGAACTTGCTTTCGTTCTGTTTTGAGACTGCATAGTGTGCACAATGATAGAAAATGATCTTAGGCCATCTTTGTTAGCCAATTTATCCCAAACACTGTCCCTTATAACAAATTATCCTTAATTAGCCCCTTTGAGCCTTACTTCATTTTTTTGTCTTGTCTATAAGATTTCTATGATAGTAAGGAGGTTTTTGTCTTGTGTATGAGACTGTGGGAAGAATAAGGGTGGAATATTTGAAAGTGGATAAGAAAACTTTATAATTGGTGTGCAAAGAAAGATAGCTCTAGAAACATGTCCTTATAAGCTCAAATGTTTAAATAGAAATTTTAAGAGCATAAAAGGGCTAGAAAAGAAAGAAAAAAAAAAGAAGAGCCTTGGTATGTGTTGAAAATATTAGGAGATGGGGTGGATGATGATAGATGGTGATTTTGATTTGTTGAGAGTGATCAACTCAATATTTTCTTTTTAGTCACTTGGCCATATTTCCCTAGCTTATCACAAAAAGCCTACATTACAACCTAATCAAAGTCCTTTTTGATTCTTGAATTGTGTGCACAAATAAGCAGTGGAGATTTTAGAACTTTTGCAAGCCTATGGTAGAAATTTCTTCATACATGTTGTGAGTGTTTTCATTTGAAACCCAAACACTTGAGTGTGATGAGCGATACACTTTCCGTGAGTCTTCCGAAGTTGATGAATATCTTATCTCTTTCAATTGCTTGTGTGATGTGGATTGATGAACCTTGATTGTGATGAATCTGGTGAGGCATTGCACTTTCAACTGCTTGAGATTTCTTTCTTCTTTTCTTCGATTGAGGACAATCTAATATTCAAGTTTGGGGGGTTTGATAAGCTCATATTTATACTCACTTATCTATACTTTTCTCCATTGTTTCAAGTGTTTTATATTATGTTTTTACTTATTTTTGTGCATGAGTCTACTTTAGAGGGTGTTATGCATTTGATTGGTGAATTTTGCAGGTTTTAAGCCAAATTCATTGGAAACCCGTACCGAAAGCAGATGATGTTCAAAGGAACAGTCACGACTTCTTCCACAGATGAAATCTGAGCTAATGGATCACATGGATGGAAAGATCTTTGAATTAGCTTTCCAACGCAACTGGAATCGGGTCAATAGGAGTTCGGGAGAGGAAGTTATGGCCAAAACCGTGAGACTGCGGAGGCAGATGCATCCGTGTCGAGAGACAGGATTTCTGTCGACCGATAGGATTCCTGTCGATCGAAATTCCCTCTGTCGAGCGACACAGAAGCCCGAAAAAGCTATTTTGGGCCTGTTTTGGCAGTTTTTGCTACTTTGACACAATACTCAAATTAGGTCTTTTTCCTCCTCTATAAATATGAACTCTTAGGCACGAACATACATCTTTAAATCTTCTTTTCTCTGTTTTTGCTGAATACATTAGAGTTTTTCAAGACATTGAAGGTTCCTATTTTATTTGTAAGTCAATTAATAATATGTTTGCTTTAATTCTAGTCATGTTTTGTGGCTAGAACCCTAAACAGGTTCTAGGGTTATGATTTCTTTTCTGATGCATGTCTAATTGATATCAACTCATATAGCATGGATTAATTCTCTGATTTAATTTTATAATCTAGATTAAAAGAAGGACTGAGAGGTGAATTGAGATCTAGGTTTATAGTTAATAATTGATGGATCGAGAGATGAAAATTGTTAACAGGAAGAGAGAATTAATTGTGTTTGTTTTCTGTCTCAAAAGGAAGAAACTTGCATAGGAATTAATTAGATAATTATTGAGATTAATTAATTTGGTGTTCTTGAGACCGAGAGGAGATAGTCACTAATTAATAATCTAGGATTTAATTCCCTGACCAAGGATTTTAATCCACAAAAATCTATGTTTTCCCCATTGCTGAGTTGATTGATATTGCATGTTGATGATTAGATTATCTGCCCTAGGATCTGTGCTCTCTTTAATTGTTTTCAAAACCCTTTATTTTCTGCAATTGTTGTCTTTAATTTACAATCTCTGTTTTTACAGTTATCAGGACTCCATTCTGCTTGATGGTATCACACACCTCCACGAACATCCTGAGGTGGGTGTCTTTAATTTACAAAAATCTATGTTTTTCCCATTGCTCCATTTTGTTTCTTTGCAAATCTCTGGGGAAAGGGCATTGGAGGAGTTGGATTACCCTTCTTCTTTGAATTTTCAGCTCCATGTGGCACCTGTGCAGCCTGCCTGTCGACTGGCTCCTTTTGTCCTGCCTGTCGATCGACAGGGGGTGTGTCGATCGACACGACTGCATCCCCCCTGTCGGTCGCTTTGCTTCCTTGTCGACCTCTGCTGCTCTGTCCAACCTCTGTGCCGAGGTGAGTCCCGCCACGGTCGAGACGATCTCTCCATCTCGGTCAATTTGAGTCACATATCGGCCGAGACGAAAATTTTCATCCCGGTCGAGATACGCATTATCCCGGCCGGGACATCCTGATTCACTCATCGATTTCTGTGCAGGTGCATGAACACGCGGAATACAGGAAAGGCACTAGAACCTTTTATACCAGAAATCGAAGCAGTCAGCAGGACCAACAGAAAGAAGGGAAAGAAGCTGAACTTTGAGATGGCAGAGAATCCGGAAGCCCCACTGCAGAACATGACGCCGGAAGAACAGAGGCAATTCGTAAATGAGGTGCAGCAACTGAGGGCGCAACTTCTTGCAGCCCAAGCTACCCAAGCCGAGCAAGCCGCAAGACTGGCAGAACTGAATGAAAGGCAAGTCATAGTACCACAAAGGTCTATTCTAGACCGATTTGTACCACAGCAGGAAGAGGCAGGATTCAGGGTTGGCATCAATGCCAACAACTTCGAGCTGCGCACAGGGCTGATACAGATGGTGCAGCAGAACCAGTTTGGGGGGAGAGCCGTAGAGGATCCGTATGCACACCTCAGTCAATTCATAGAGGTGTGCGACACGATAAAGCAGAATGGAGTCCCCCAAGATGCTATCAGGATGAGGTTGTTCTCATTCTCACTCAGAGATAAGGCGTGGTCATGGTTCGCTGGGCTTGATAAAAGCCAAATTGGGACATGGGAGGAGCTGCGAGCTGCGTTCCTCACCAACTACTTCCCACCGAGCCTGTTGCTGAAAAGGAAAGCTGCCATCACCACATTCAAGCAGCTGTACGATGAATCACTGCATGAAGCCTGGAAGAGATAAAAGGAGCTGCTGAGACTCTGCCCTGGGCATGGCATTGACCTTGAAATGCAGGTCTGTCACTTCTACGAAGGCCTAACTCCGCACATGAAGCAGTTAGTGGATGCCTCTTCTGGTGGGGTACTGATGAAGAAAAGCGGAGCAGAGAGCATGAGACTACTGGCAGACATGGCACTGAATAGCCACCAATGGCCGGCCGAGAGACAGACGATACCAGTCAAAGCCGTGGAAGCCAAGCCAGAGTTTGATGTGGTCGCGGAGGTGAAGAAACTCCGAGAGGAAATTGAGAAGTTGGGGACCACAAAAGTTGCTGCCATTCCTACTGAGCCAAGCATGGCAATCGTACCGGTGGAGGCTGATTACATCAATCGAGGAACAAGCAGTTCATCTGGAGCTGGAAGTTCGGAGGTAAACTACATAGGCGGTGGTTATCACAATAACTACCGCGGTAATCAGGGGTATCACTATAACCATGGGCGATCTCACCCTGGTTTCTCTTATGCTAACCCCTCTGCTGCAGAGCACCTTCCTCCTGGTTTTGATGTAGGTACCGGAGGCGAAATTGTGGAAAGAAAGAAGTCCGTGCTGGAAGACACATTGGAGAAATTCATCAAGAGCTCGGACAATCGATTTGGCAAGGTGGAGAACGAAGTAAAAGGAATGGCCAATCACATGCAAGTAATGACAAAGCATCTGGAGATGATGGACGTCCAATTAAGTCAGATCTCCAACACCTTGGGAAATCAGCACAAGCCGGGGCAACTTCCGAGCATGACGGAAAAAAAATCCAGCAAGGGAGAAGTCTGTCAATGCCATCTCACTTCGATCGGGAAGGAGATATGAAGGCCCGAGCAACCCGGAAGGAGGAGAAAGTGAAGCAGAGGAGGAAAACCCCGCGGAAGACCGCTCTGTCTCGGCCGAGATGACCACCATCCCGGTCGAGGCAGAGGAAAGCAGACCGGCCGAGGTAGAGAGTGAACCAGCCGAGATAGAGCAGCCAAGCCCGGCCGAGACAAGCCCAACACGGCCGGGGCAGAAGCAGAGCAGGACGGCCAAGATCGACGTATCTCGGTCGAAACAGAAGGTCAAGCAGGGCGAGAAAGAGAAGGAGAAAGAAGGAAGAAAAGCTGATTCGGTGCCTCCTATGCCCTTCCCACAGAGATTTGCAAAGAAAAGGGAGGATTCTAAATTCACTAATTTCGTTGAAAATCTAAAAAAGGTGAATATTAACATTCCACTTGTTGAAGCTCTCAGGGAGATACCGGGATACATGAAGTTCCTAAGGAGGCTGATGCGCGAGAAGAAGCAGTTCATCGAGAATGAAACTGTAAAGATCCATGAGGAATGCAGCCTACTCCTACAGAAGCAAATCCCGATCAAGAGATCAGACCCAGGATGCTTCTCGATACCTGTCGAGATCGGAGGCAAAGAGTTCCCGAATGTGCTTTGTGACACCGGGGCGAGCATCAACCTGATGCCCTGGTCCATCTACAAGAAGCTGGAAATTGGAGAGATGAGGACGACTACAATTACCCTCCAGATGGCGGACCGATCTGTGTCCAAGCCTAAAGGTATCGTAGAAGATGTCCTTATACGTGTTGGCCACCTAATCTTCCCTGCAGATTTCGTCATACACGACATGAAGGAAGATTCCAACACTCCAATGATCCTGGGGAGAGAATTCCTCGACACAGCTGGTGTCCTGATCGACTGCAAGAAAGGAGAGATCACCTTGAGGGGGAATGAAGAGTCCATCACCTTTTGCATCGACAAGAACAAGAGGAAAGGAGAGTGCAATCGGATCGCTACTGCTGAAGAAGAAGAGGAAGAAGACGATGAGACCCCGGAGGAAGAAGAAGAAGCCATCCGGTGGGAACGAGGAAACGAGTCAGTGAAATCGGCAATTAAGCTGCCTCCTTCTGAGTATACCACCATCATTCAGAACCGAAAAGTCTTCATGATAGACTCAAGGGGTCGACGAGTCTGGACTCGACCGCCTTGGTGAGTTGGAAGCTGAGTCGAGCCACGACGGTAAATAAGGCACTGAATGGGAGGTAACCCATTGTGTTTTCAATTTTTCCTGTTCTTTTCAGTATTTTCGAATTTCTTTTATCATTATTACTTTTATTTCACGTTTCTTTCGTTTAAAAAAAATAAAAAAATTGAAGCCTGTCTCGGCCGAGACAGAGTCCGCCACGGCCGAGACAGAGGACCGAAACGTGGGATACTTCAACCGATAAGGAGGTCGCTAGAAGGCTCCATCTCGGCCGAGATGACGTCCGCTACGGCCGAGATAGGAGTGCGAGCAGCCAAAATCCACGCCGGTCTGAGTTTGAAGATGGAGGATAAAAAGTTGGTGTCTGAGGCCAACAATCAGGTACCGTTTCGAACTCTGAATCCGATTTCCAAACTTATTCTCTCTGACTTTCGAATAAGTTTGGGGGGATGAAGATTTAAGGGTTTTGAAACTTCTCTCTATCTTTTATTTGCTTTAGTTAAATTTATGCATGCTAAAATTTTTAAATTTTTGAATAAAACGCGAGATTGTGGGAACTTGAGCATGTTTGAACCCTAGGACAAGAATGCAAGATTTGAATTGATTGACTTAGTTTGCGTTGATTGTGATAGTGGTTGAGTATGCCTATGAATGTGAATACCGCATGATTACTTATTTTGATACTTGCGTTGGAATGAGATAGATGATGATTTGATGTTTACTGTGGAAGAAAAATTGTCCTAAGTGTGAGTTTTTGAGCCTGAAATTCGATTGTGAGTGTGTCTGCAATTTTGAGTTTCTCTAGAACTTGCTTTGTATCTTTTTCAAGACTGCTAGTGTGCACAGGTTTAAGAAGTGATTTTAGGCCATCTTTGTTTAGCCTATTTTTCCCATACACTGTCCTAATTAAATGTTATCCCTAGTCAGCCCTTTTGAGCCTATGATATTTTCTTTCTTTGTCTATGAGTTGGAAATAAATAGGGGAATCAACTCTTGTCTATGAGAGTGGGTTGGATTTTTTTGAGAAGGATAAGTTATTATTATAAGGGGGAAAGCAAAAGAAAAGGTTGGGCTCTAGAAAATAGAAAAGAAAAAAAAAATTTGTGTTGTTGATCCTTATAAGCTCAAATGAATATTCAAAATTGTTTAAGAGCATAAAAGGATATGAGTGAAAAAAAAAAAAAAAAAAAAAGGAAGAAATAAAAGAGTCATGGTTTGTGTTGAATATTATAGGAGATGGGTGGATATCAATAGATAGTGGTTTAATTGATTGAGGATTCCCTGATTGATTTTAGTCACTTGGCCAAATATTTCCCTACCCTTCACAAAAAGCCTACATTACAACCTTAAATAAAGTCCTTTCTGATCTTAGACTTGTGTGCACATATTTGCAGTGGAGATTGAGATTATTTGCAAGCCTATGGTAGAACTTGATTTTCATGAATTGTGTGTGATCTCATAATTATCCTAAACACTTGAGTGAATGAGCGAAACACTTCCCATGTGAGTCTTCCACAGTTTACAGATTTTCTGACTCTTTCAAAACTGCTGGTGTTTAGTAGATTTACGAGTTTGAATGTGATGAATCTTGTGAGGCATTGCACTACTCTTCTGCTTGAACTTTTGATTCTTTCTTTTGTTGATTGAGGACAATCAAGTGTTTAAGTTTGGGGGGTTTGATAAGCTCGTTTTTCTACTCTCTTATCGCATTGTTTTTCCTTTCTTTTATGCATTTTAGTATGTTTTCTTGAATAAACTGAGCATGAGTGTATATTAGAGGGTATTATGCTTGCCATGGTGAGATTTTACAGGTTTTAGGCTAAATCCAATGGAGAACCTGTACCGAAAGCAGTAGATGTTCAAAGAAACAGTCACTACTTCTTCCACCGTTGGAATCTGAGCTAATGAAGCATGGAATTTGAAAGATCTTTGAGTTAGCTTTCCAACGCAACTGGAATCGGATCAATCGGAGTTCGGATGCAAAAGTTATGGCCAAAACCGTGAGACTGCGCAGAAGGGTCGGAAGTGGCGGAAACGTCTCTGTTTCGACCGAAACGAAAACCATCTCGGCCGGGCCGAATTTTCCATCTCGGCCGGGGCAAGATCCATCTCAGCCGAGACAGACATGAATGGCAAGATTTGGCGAAATTTTCACATATTTTGGGCGAGAATTGCTTGGGGAACAAGATATACATCAATTTGGAAGCAATCAATCATACTTTTCGAAGATATACATCCAAGGCCTCAACCCTACTTCTATATAAACTCATAATTAGCTCAGAATTCATAACCCTTCAGCCCCCCTTTAGTTTTAATTATTTTCAGAGTTGTTTTACTTTAGTTTTTGTCAGAATCCCTCTTTACTTTTTATTTACTTTTCAATGCAATCTTTATTTTTCTCTGCAATGTTTTCTTTCAATATGTTAGGCTAGAACCCTAAACAGGTTCTAGGGTTTCTCCTTCTGTGATGCTTGTTTAGATTTATTTATTCAAACCCTTGGTTTAAACTCTTTGATTTTATTTCAAATCTATTTTCAATTGAAGGATCGGGTGATGAAAATTGGAATAGGTTTTAGTTATTAATTGAAGGACCGAGAGGTGAAAATTGGTAACAGGAAGTGAGAGTTTAATGCTTTTGATTATCTGTCTGACCACGAAGATTTCAATTGTAGGAAAAATCTAGATCTTTATGAGATTGATTAACTTGTGTTTTTGAGACCGAGAGGAGATAATCACTAGTTAATAATCTAGGTTTTAATTGCCCGACCAAGGAGTTAATTCCACATTAATAGATTTTCCACCAAAATTATCTTTTATGGGTTTGAATATTTGTTTCTTGCATGTTGATCAGATTGGTAGATTTCCCTAGAATCTGTGCTCTTTATTATTTGAATTTCCTTTTAAAATTATTTCTTGCTTTGAAAAACCAAAACCCTACTTTTGAATTACCCAAACAAAGGTTTCAAAAACTATATTCAGTATATGATTCCCTTCATTGCACTATCCCTGTGGGTTCGACAACCTTTGGGTACTTATAAATTTATTTGCTCTATGCTATGATTTGTATGCAGATTTAGCATCGATCAGCTGAGTTGATTGATATTGCATGTTGATGATTAGATTATCTGCCCTAGGATCTGTGCTCTCTTTAATTGTTTTCAAAACCCTTTATTTTCTGCAATTGTTGTCTTTAATTTACAAAACAAAACCCCAGTTTTCTATTTCCTCAAACATCTATGTTCTAAAAACTATGACTAGTACTTTAGGTTTTTCATTGCACATTCCCTGTGGGATCGACCACCCTTGGGTGTAAAAATATTATTTGCTTAACCGCTTTACTGCAGTTATCAGTGGGCGCTGAACTCGGCGGGGAGACCGAAACTCTTTGTTTTTTTTTAAAAAGTTTTTTTTTTATGTAATTTCTTATTTTAATATTATTAATAATTAAAAACCCTAAATTGATTTCAGCCCCAAAATGTTACGGGACATTCACACAAAGTCACAAACACGCTCACTCACTCCGCCGGTCTGCCCTTCCCTCCCCTCCGCCGCCTGCCAGTTTGCCCACGGCCTGCGCTCAGCCGCGCCGTCAGTTAATCTACGACCTCCGCCCGGCTGCGCCGTCAGCCCACAAGTATTGTTTCGCATATCGCAGGCGCACAGATCGTAGGCCCACGCATCGATTGATTTTTGGAGGTATAATATTTTGTGCGTGTGCTTTGAATATCAATTATGTTTGAATTTGGGAGTGTTTGTGTGTGTCCGTGTATATGTTGTGTGTGGTGTGTGGTGTGTGTTTTGTATGAATGTGTGTGTGCGTGAATGGTGTTGGTGTGAGATGTGCTGGAAATATAGTGCCTATGTCTGCTCCTGATTTTTGTTGATGATCTCACCCTATGCTTGCTCTTGATTTTTCTTCATATAGTGCCAGGAAAGATATCACTCCTAGCTTCATTTATGCTGAACCTGCTTGTGATCTTTTACTCATTCATGTTGATATATTGGGCCCTTACACTCATACTACATCTACCACTTACATGCTTACAATTGTTGATAATTTTAGTGCCGCTAAATGAACATATCTGATAATTGAACAGAAAACATTAGCTAAGCCTGGAATGTGTGTGAGTTGTGTTTTATTTTTTTTACTTTTATGCTATTCCATTATTCCTTTCTCTTCATCAGATTTTTGTTGTTGATTGATTGAATGGGTGTTGCAATTTTTTTGTTGTATGATCGATCATGAAAGTACTTATTACATGCATTAGGCTCACATAAGTTAGTACCTCTTTCTATTGTGCAATCATTTGCTACAGATAGAATGGCAACCTCAAGTGCAACCTCACAAACTATTTGTCAACCTTCTAATGATCAAGCAGTACTGAAACGGAATTCAAAAGATGTTGGATGGGACTATGGTGCATTGGTTAATGGCAAGAACCTTGAAAAAGTTCAGTGCATAAAATGTGAGAAAGTTGTTAGTGGAGGAGTTCATAGACTCAAAGAACACATTGCACATGTATCGGGGAATGTTGCTCCGTGCTCAAAATCTTCAAAAGAAGATCAGCTTATTTGTAGGAATGCACTTAATGAAGCAAAACTTAAGAGGAGAAAGAAGAAGGAAGAGAGTGAAGAGTTGAGATCAACTGTTAACATTGATAAAGGCTCAACTGAAGAAGATATATATGAAGATCTGCAGGAATCTCTCGGGACTACCAAATCACCACGCACTCTAGGTCCTATGGATAAGTTTACTAGTGCTATAAATCCCGAGAGTTCTATGTGTTCTGGAGGAGCTAGATTGCGGGATCAAAACATTAATGATGTGCTTTGCAAGCAAAGAAATGAGGCTGTCAAAGAGTATATTGCTAGAGTGTTTTATGAAGCAGGAATTGCATTTAATGTTGTCGAGCAAGATTGCTTCAAATTGATGGTAGAGGCAATTGGTCAATATGGACCAGGATGTATACCACCTACTCGATATGAATTGACAGTACCGTTGTTGAAAAAAGAAGTTGCTAGAACTACAGAAATGTTGAAGACTCATGAAGAAGAGTGGGAAACCAATGGATGTTCAATCATGACAGATGCTTGGAGTGATAGGAAAAGAAGAAGTATAATGAACTTGTGTGCTAATTCCCGTTTCGGCACTGTTTTTCGTTCATCTAAGGACTTTTCAGATATATCACACACAAGTGATGTCATTTTTGATTTTGTGGATAAATGCATTGAGGATATTGTCCCAAATAATGTGGTTCAAGTCGTCACAGATAATGCATCAAATAATATGGGTGCTGCGAAGTTGTTAAAGGAAAAAAGACCAAAAATCTTTTGGACTTCATGTGCTGCCCATACCATAAATCTCATGCTTGAAGCAATTGCAAAGCAACCAAGGTTCAAGAGATTTATTGATCAAGCAAAAGCTTTGACTGTTTTTCTTTATGCTCATCATAAAGTCTTGGCAATGATGAGAGCATATACAAAAACAAGGGACATTGAGAGGCCTGGGGTGACACGATTTACTTCATCATTTCTAACTTTACAAAGCTTGAATGACAAAAAGTCAGATTTGAAGATGATGTTTGGAAGTACAGAATGGGACACATGCAAATTTTCCAAGAGTGAGAAAGGAAATACATCTTATTCAACTGTAATGAGCATGACATTTTGGAATGGTGTGACATTTTGTCTCCAAGTGTTCACACCACTAATTAAAATACTTCGGATTGCTGATAGTGATACAAAGCCATCAATGGGCTTCATCTATGGCGAGCTTCTCCAAGCAAATGAAGATATCAAGGTTGCTCTGAATAATGTTCCAAAGAACTATGAGTCTGTCATTGAAGTAATTGATGAAAAAATCAAAGACAGACTTGATAGTCCATTGCATTTGACGGGATATGGATTGAATCCATACTATCATTACAAGAACAATCTCCATCTTTTCGATCAGGATGTTGTGCTTGGCATGATGGAATGCATGGAGATCTTATTTCCCAGAGATGAAGATATGCAAAATAAAATTTTGCTAGAGGAGCTTTCTCAATACAAAGACAAGACAACAATATTTGGAAAACCAAATGCAGTGAAAGCATGCTCTTCCAATGATGCCAAGTTTGATCCAGGTAAATATATAAATAATTTTGTAGCTTTTATAATTTTGCAAAAATTATTAATTTTTTGATTTTGTTTATATAGTGAAATGGTGGTCACTTTTTGGTGTTGTAACTCCAAATTTAAAAAAAATAGCTATGAGGATCCTCACACTCACTTCTAGCTCATCTGGTTGTGAAAGGAATTGGAGTGCATTTGAAGGGGTTAGTGAACTAAATATAAAAAATAATGTTATATTGTTCATTACTATTTAATATGATTAATTTTATAATTGTTTTGTAGGTTCATACCAAGAAAAGGAATCGACTTAGCACATCTCTACTCAATAATCTTGTATTTATTCAATTTAATGCAAGATTATTGAACAAAAAGAAAAGAGAGGAAGATGGTGATGATATAGCTGTGTTGTCTTCTAGTGATGCAATTACGGCACAAGAGTGGATTACTGATGGGATTGATGACGACGAAGACAATGATGATGAGGGAGATGATGAGTTTAGACCACAGAAATATAAAACAATAAGAGAACTATATGATGATTTTGAATCTGAGGATGATGAAGTCAATGCAAATGAAGTTGATGAATTTGAATTGGATAGAGGAGGGGTTCCGCAAGATGTTTGAATGCTTATTTTAGTATAATATTTGCTTTGAAATGTTTAGACTTTGGATATCTGAATGCTTATTTTGGAATTGTTTTATTTTGTTGTTTTGATTTATGAACTTTGAAATATTGGAATACATGTATTGATGTTATTTTGTTGGATATTATTTATTGAAGTAGTTAGGTTTTTGCATATTTATTTAGACTGTTTGAGTACATATTTGAAACAGGTAAAAAAAATGATAAAAACAGGTCATCCGCCTAGATTCAGCCTAGGGCCCGCCCAGACCGACTAGGCGCTAGGCCCCCCGACCGCCCACCGAGTTCTGCAACATTGAAATAAAGTAAGCTATTTATGTGCAGCACTTCGTGAGAAAGACATAAGTTTTGCCCACGTTTGATTTTAGAATGATTGCGGCAGCTACCCATCAATTCTCCTCTTCGTACAAGATTGGAGAAGGTGGATTTGGTTCCGTGTATAAGGTGACTGTCAAGGCTCATGATTATTATATTTTACTATTTTCCTTGCTTATAATATATACTGGGAAACAGGCTTCTCCTTGTCTATACTAAAGATTTCAGTTTGAGATTTCGTACAGGCTGTATTACCCTCAGGAAGGACAGTCGCAGTAAAAAGATTTAATAGATCAAATCCAAGCCTCTTTAATGTGTTCACAAATGAAATGCTCTCAGTCTCCAGCCTCCATCATCGAAACATCATTAAACTACTTGGATATTGCATTCATGAAGAAGAATATCTGCTTTTGTACGAGTTCATGGGAAATGGAAGTTTAAATAAACTCTTATTTGGTTGGTGTTGTCGGACTCTTGCTCATATTTTAGAATTATCAAACAGATAGAGATACACATAGAACCTGACATTTCATTCACATTTTGCACATAGACGAACACCTACGTCATCAACTCCGGTGGTCGATACGCTTCAAAGTCATAATAGGGATTGCTAAAGGACTTATTTATCTTCATCGAGAGTCGAGGACAAAAACAATTCACAGGAATCTGAAGCCCGGCATTATATTACTGGACAATGAGATGGATCCTAAAATTTCTGGCTTTTGTTTAGCCAGAAATATGTGCGCTGCCTCAACAGAAGTGGTCACCATTATAGCTGGAACCGCGTACTGTGATGATAATATAAAATCCTGTCCACTTTAACTTGTTTGTTTCTGAGTCCCAAGTAACGATATTTTGTTTCTACATTTTGTGTACGCAGTGGTTATATGGCACCAGAATGTTTTCATTTACGGATTATTTCAGAGAAGACAGATGTCTTCAGTTTTGGGGTTACAGTCCTGGAGATATTGAGTGGTCAAAGAAACAATGGTTCAGAACGCATTATTGACAAGGTAAGAATCATAACTTTTAAGTATAATTTGCACGCAAGTTCGTTAAATAGATGGAGAACATGGAGGATTCCTCTAATACATGAATGAAATTATGAAAATGGGGTACATATGCGCCTATTCCCTTTCTCTTTGAGGGATAGTGCTAAGACTTTGCTCATAAATATAACACCAGGATCTGTAACAACTTGGAATGAGCTAGCTGAGACTTTCCTGATAAAGTATTTTCCTCCTACCAGGAACGCCAGATGTAGAAATGCTATTATGTCCTTTAAACAGGAATGTGATGAATCAGTTAGTGAGGCATGGGAAAGGTACAAAGAACTACTGAGAAGATGTCCAAATCATGGAATCCCTTATGGTATCCAGATAGAGATTTTTTACAATGGACTGCTTGGAAACTCTAGGATGATGATTGATGCTACTGCAGGAGGAGATCTGTTGGACAAAACGTACAATGAAGCTTGTGAAATTTTGGACAAAGTAGCTGCAAACAATTATCTGTGGGCAAACTCTAGAGCAGCAGCTGCAGGCACTCCAAAAGTTGCAGGGGTCTTAGAAGTTGATCCTATTCAGGTTCTTACTGCACAAATGGAAGCTCTAGGAGCAACCATGAAGAGCATTGAGAAAAACACCAGTCAAGCTATGGTTTCCCCGATGTCAACTGAAACTGCAATGGTTCTGAGTTGTATTTATTGTGGGGAAGGACATCAATTTGAGGAATGTCCTTCAAATCCAGCATCTGTGTGCTATATGGGAAATAGGCCTCAACAGTACAGGGAAACAATAACCCATATTCAAACACTTATAATCCAGGGTGGAGAAATCATCCTAATTTTTCATGGTCTGGGCAGGGAAATCAAAATGCTGGAGCATGGGACCAGCATAATAACTTTAACAAAGGTGGATATAACCAGTATAACCAGCAGCAGAACAATCAATAGCAGAGTGGTCAGCATCAAAGTTTAGAGGCACCACCTCAGAAACCTGAGAAAACCATGGAAGAAATGATGAAGGAATTTATGGCAAAGAATGAAGTAAGACTGAAAAGCCAGGATGCTTTGATACAGAGTCAAGCTTCTTCATTAAGGAATTTAGAGGTTCAGATGGGTCAGTTAGCTAATGATATCAGGAATAGACCACAGGGAAGCTTACCCAGTAACACAAAGAACCCAAGATGGGGAAATGAGCAGTGCAAAGTAGTCACTTTGAGAAGTGGAAAACAGATTGAAGAGAAACCAAATGAAATACATCAGAAAGCGATGGAATCACCTGAAAAAGAGGTTAAGAATGGAACTAAAGCACAGAGGGAGGGAAAAGCTCCCATTAGAGAAACCTATCCAATAATCAATGAGGAGTTGGTAAACCAAGAAAAGCCTGTTGAAGCTCCTGAAGGAAATTTACCAACTAGTAAAAGGAAATCAGTGGAAGATGACTGCAATCTACCTAAACCACCATACCCTGTCAGATTAAAAAAGCAGAAAGAAGAGGAGCAGTTCAAAAAGTTCCTGGACATGCTCAAGCAAATCCACATCAATGTACCTTTGGTGGAAGCTCTGAAACAAATGCCAACTTATGTGAAATTTCTGAAGGACATTTTGACTAAAAAGAAAAGGCTGAAGGAGTTTGAGACTGTGTCTCTGTTTGAAGAAGTTAGTGGACCTTTGAGGAGGCAAATTCCAGCAAAATTGAAGGATCCAGGGAGTTTCACCATTCTCTGCTCGATTGGGGGAAGGGATGTAAGAAGAGCATTATGTGATCTTGGAGCCAGTGTGAACTTGATGCCACTTTCAATTTTTAAGAAGCTGGGTATAGGAGGAGCAAGACCAACAACCATCACTTTGCAGCTTGCAGACAGATCAACTATTCACCCAGAGGGAAAGATTGAAGATGTACTGGTTAGAGTGGATAAGTTCATCTTCCCCGCAGACTTTATCATTCTAGATTATGAAGCTGATAGAGAAGTACCCATCATCTTGGGGAGACCTTTCTTAGCCACAGGGAGAACATTGATTGATGTGGAAAAATGGGAATTGATCATGAGAGTTCATGAAGAGCAGACTACTTTTAACCTGTACAACACCATAAAGTTACCCAATGAATCAGAAGACTGCTTTACCATTGGAATATTGGAATCCATTATAGCAGAACATGTGGAAGAATTGCAACAGGAAGAATTTGAAAATGGAGATATGACTGATGAGAATGCTGCAGCATGGGTTGAGCATGGTACAAAGTTTGGGGGGTACAAAGCTAATTTCGAATCACTAGACCTTATGAATAGAGAACAGAAGGAACCAAAGTCTTCACTTGAAGATCCCCCTGAACTAATACTCAAGCCTCTGCCAAATCACTTGAAATATGTGTATCTGGGAGAATCAGACACTCTACATGTGATAATTACCTGTAATTTGAAAGATGAGGATGAACAGAAGCTGATGCAGATGCTTAGGAAACATAAACAGGCAATCGGGTGGACCATATCAGATATTAAGGGAATAAGCCCTACAATTTGCATGCATAAGATATTGTTGGAAGATGGAATCAAGAACTCGGTACAGCCACAAAGAAGGCTCAACCCCAACATAAAGGAAGTTGTGAAAAAAGAAATCATCAAATGGTTGGATGCAGGGATCATTTTCCCTATTTCAGACAGTTCATGGGTGAGTCCAGTGCAATGTGTACCCAAGAAAGGAGGAGTCACTGTGGTACATAATGAGAAGAATGAGATTATAGCTACAAGGACAGTTTCTGGGTGGAGGATCTGCATAGATTACAGGAAGTTGAATGATGCCACCAGAAATGATCATTTTCCACTACCTTTTGTAGATCAAATGCTGGACAGATTGGCTGGTCAGGATTACTATTGCTTCTTGGATGGGTATTCTGGATATCATCAGATTGCCATAGCTCCAAAACATCAGAGTTTAACTACATTCACCTGTCCTTTTAGGACCTTTGCATTTAGAAGAATGCCGTTCGGTCTTTGCAATGCTCCAGCAACTTTCCAGCATTGCATGATCTCTATCATTTCTGAAATGATTGAGAATGGGTTAGAAGTGTTCATGGATGACTTCTCAGTCTTTGGAAGAGATTTTAACACTTATTTGGGAAACCTTGAGAGAGTGTTGCAGCTTTGTGAGAAGTCACAGTTGGTTTTAAACTGGGAGAAATGTTGCTTCATGGTGCAGCAAGGGGTAGTTCTAGGGCCCAAGATCTCAAACAAAGGCATCGAGGTTGATCCTGCAAAGATTGAAGTAATAGACAAAATGCCCATTCCGAGTTCAGTGAAAGCAGTTAGAAGCTTCTTGGGCCATGCCGGTTTTTATAGGAGGTTCATTAAGGATTTCTCCAAGATAGCCAAGCCATTATCTGAACTGCTAGAACAAGACAGAAAGTTTGATTTCAGCAGTGATTGTATGAAGGCATTTACCAAGTTGAATGTTGCACTGGTTACAGCTCCTATAATGCAGCCACCAAATTGGGATGAACCCTTTGAGTTGATGTGTGATGCAAGTAATTATGCAATTGGAGCAGTGTTAGGACAGAGAAAGGATAAAATCTTTAGATCTATATACTATGCTAGCAAGACAATGGATGGTGCACAGAGAAACTATACATACCACTACAGAAAAAGAGCTGTTGGCAGTGGTATTTGCCTTTGATAAGTTCAGATCTTATTTGGTTGGAGCCAAGGTAATTGTATTCACTGATCATTCTGCAATCAAGTACTTAATGGCTAAGAAAGATGCAAAACCAAGGCTCATCAGATAGATACTTCTCCTGCAAGAATTCGATTTGGAAATCAAGGATAGAAAAGGAACAGAGAATCAAGTTGCTGATCACTTGTCAGGACTGGAAAATCCATTTGGAGTGGATGACACAAAACAGATTAATGATGCTTTTCCAGATGAACAACTCATGGCATGCAAAGAAGATGCACCTTGGTTTGCAGACATTGCAAATTATCTTGCTACAGGTCAAAAGCCATATGGTTTGCATGGACAACAGTTAAAAAGGTTTCTACACGATGCAAAGTTCTATTATTGGGATGATACAACTTTATATAGACTGGGTCCTGGTCAGATTTCAGAAGATGCGTTCCAGATTACAAGATTCCAGAAATTTTGAATGAATGCCATGCTTCAGCATATGGAGGGCATTTTGGGGGACAGAAAAAAGTTGCCAAAGTGTTGCAGTCAGGGTTTTATTGGCCAAGGATTTTCAAAGATGCTTTTGAGTTTGTGAAGAGCTGTGATAGATGTCAGAAAGTGGGGAATTTGCCAGCCAAGAATGCTATGCCTCTTAACAACATAGTGGAAGTAGAACTATTTGATTTGTGGGGTATGGATTTCATGGGGCCATTTCCCTCTTCTTTTGGAAATGAATATATTTTGTTAGCTGTTGACTATGTATCTAGGTGGGTAGAAGCTTGTGCTTGTGTTCACAATGATGCTGCTACTGTAATCAAATTTCTGCACAAGAACATCTTTACAAGGTTTGGGACTCCAAGGGCTATCATCAGTGATGAGGGAACACATTTCATTAATAAGAGTTTGGCTGCTCTTTTAGCCAGATACAACATTAACCACAAAGTTTCAACTGCCTATCACCCGCAGACCAATGGACTTGCTGAATTGTCCAACAGAGAGATAAAAAGTGTTCTGGAGAAGGTTGTAAACACTACAAGGAAGGACTGGTCTAAACATCTGGATGATTCGTTGTGGGCTTACAGGACAGCTTATAAAACACCTTTAGGGATGTCTCCTTATAGGATTGTATTTGGGAAGGCTTGTCATTTGCCCTTGGAAATGGAACATAAGGCATTCTGGGCCACCAGGAAATTGAATCTCGATCCTAAGGCAAGTGGGGAAAAGAGGATGCCGCAGCTCAATGAATTGGAAGAATTGAGGATTCAAAGCTATGAAAATGCAAAGATTTACAAGGAAAAAGTGAAGAAATGGCATGTTTATTGAGGAGTTGGAATAGACAAAGTTGGGCTAAAATTTATGTTTATTGTTTTAACCCATATTATTTGGGTTTTCTAGTTTGGTTATTACTTTGGCCCATGTTTTGGCCTTTTCTTTATATTTTCCGCTGGTTTATATATATAACCTAAACATGTGAAATGAAAGGCAAGAAAATATTAATCAACTTCTTCCCCAATTCTTCTTCTATCTTTTTCTTCCTCTTTCTCTTCCTTTCTCAATTATTCTTTTGTCTACATCAGTACAAATTACAGAAAATATAAAAAAGCATTACAAGTGGTAATCAGAGCCATCGTTCCTTGGCGATATGGCTGATGGTACAAGGTTTAAGGATCTGCAAGAAGCACAAAAACGTTTAGAAACTGAGAATTACAAAAGAGAAGCAGCTGAAAAGAGAATGGAGGAACAACTTATGAGATCAAATGCTGAAATGAAGAGTTCACAAGATGAGATGAGGGAGCATTTTCAGAGCATGTTTGATCAACTTACTGCTGCTATTACCACTTTACAATCGCAAAATTGAGGCAGTGCAAAAGGAAAAGGCGCGGCAGAGGGGGAGTCTATTTTGGGTGAACCTCCTTTCCAGGCTAAGATTGACGGAGATTCTCATAAGGTATATGATGTCTATAAGTCAAAATCATGGATGGATTCAAACACTCGTAATACTTCTAACTCATTACCTAGGGTAGGGTTTCCCAGATTCGATGGGTCTCAGCCACCGGATTAGATTATAAAGTGTAAAGGATATTTTCAAATGGTGCAAAACATACCTGATGATGAGAAGATAACTTTTGCATCAATGCATTTTGATGGGCGAGTAGCTCAATGGTACCATTCTTTTTCTGCTGAAAATCGTCAAGTTTCCTGGCCAGATTTTTTAGAGATTTTATCAGCACGATTTGAAGAGCTTAGATCAGCACAAATTGTTGATGATTTTAACAAGCTGAGACTTACTGGGAGCTATGGGAGCTATGTTGATCAATTTGAAGAGTTGCGTGACTGCATGAGAATGATTTATGGTTCGGCATTGTCAGAAGATTACTTCATCTCCAGCTTTATCAGTGGCTTGACTCCAGAGTTGAAATCTTTAGTGAGAATGCGAAAACCCACGAGTCTTCAACAAGCAATTGATCTGGGAAGGGATCAGTTAGAAACTATAGAAGCTATTACCAGACGAATTAAAGGATATAAAGCACACATGAGTACTAATCTACCTCCCAGTTACAAGTTGCACCCCCAGTGACTACTACTCATACCAAAGATTCTACAAGCCCCAGACCCAACATTAAACTTTTAACTACGGCTGAAATGGCTGCTAGGAGGGAAAAGGGTCTTTGCTTCAATTGCGATGAGCAATTCGTGCCCAGACATAAGTGCAAGCACGGGGCTTATATGATAATGACAGAAGAAGGGGAATCTCAATATTTTCAAGTTACTACAGAGTGTGAAGGGAATGCAGGGGAGGAGGAACCACATCTGGAGGAATTTCAAGTTTCTCTGCATGCTTTAAATGGTAAACATGGAGAATCACCAATGAAATTTATTGGGAAATATGGAACACATGAGTTGCAGGTACTCATTGACACAGGAAGCACTTTACGCTTTATTAAAGAGGCCACTGCTATGCGGTTGGGCTATCCGTTGGAGGTGGATACCCCTTTACTGATTAGGGTAGCCAATGGAGATAAAATGATAAATTCACATGTTGTTTCTAATTTCCCTTGGGAATTACAGGGAACCACTTTTAGGTACTCATTACGGCTACTACAAAGTGAGGACTACGATATCATCTTAGGTTGTGATTGGGTTTATGATCATGCACCTGTCAAATTTAACTGTAAGGATATGACGGTCACGGCTGAATTTGAAGGAAGGGAGATAAGATTGCAGGCACAGAATCCTATTACTAGGTGTGAGCTAATTTCGCACCATGCATTATACAAGTTTGTTCACTCCCCTCTGCGGAATGAAATTGAAGAGATGTATCTGGTTGCAGAGAAACCAAACTTGGTAGAACATAAGGAATTGACACAACTTTTGGACACAATTGATGATATTTTTCAAGAACCTACTGGACTACCCCCATCACGGGGAGTTGAACATCAGATTTTGTTGAAACCTGGGAGCGAGCCCAAGCATCAGTACCCCTACAGGACCTCTCATGATTAGAAGGATGAAGTGGAAAATATTGTTAAGGGGTTATTAAAAGAAGGGGTGATTCAGCATAGCAAAAGTTCATTTTCGCTTCACCCATTCTTTTGGTGAAGAAGAAGGATGACACTTGGAGAATGTGTGTGGACAACAAATATCTAAATGAATTGACTATAAAACATGATTATCCCATACCAGTCATCGATGAGTTGTTGGATGAATTACATGGATCTCATTTTTTCTCAAAAATTGATTTGAGGTCCGGATATTTTCAGATTTTGATGTAGCTGGAGCATCGATACCTCAATGCATTTAGAACTTATCATGGTCACTTATAGTTCTTGGTTATGCCTTTTGGCCTTTGTAATGCTCCAGCCACCTTTCAATTTTTTATGAACCAAGTTTTTCAGGGGTGTTTGAGAAAGTTTGTATTGGTATTTTTTGATGATATTTTGATTTATAGCAAGAGTTGGAGTGACCACCTGCAGCACTGGAAGGAGGTATTTTCTCTGCTACGAGAAAATACTCTTTTTGCAAAGAGTTTGAAGTGTCAATTTGGGCAAACGAGTATCGAGTATTTGGGACATGTTATATCACAAGAGGGGGTATCAACTGACCCTAGCTAGGTATCATCAATGGAGAAGTGGCCAACTCCAAAGAATGTTAAACAATTGAGGGGATTTTTAGGATTGACCGGTTTTTACCAAAAATTTGTCAAGAATTATGGAATCATCTGTAAACCTTTAACTAATCTTCTCAAGAAGGATCAGTTTAAGTGGGGAGAGGAGGCTGAGCAAGCTTTTCAGACATTAAAAAGATCCATGGTTATCGCGCCCGTTCTTGCCCTACCGGATTTCAAACAACCTTTCATCCTAGAGACAGATGCAAGTAGGTATGGAATAGGAGCTGCACTCATGCAGCAAGGAAGGCAAATTGCTTACATGAGTAAGGCTTTATGCCCCAAGAATCAAGCTCTGTCTATTTATGAGAAAGAATTCCTAGTAGTTTTGATGGCTATACAGAAGTGGAGACACTATATAATGGGACATAAATTCATCATCCGGACAAATCAACAAGCCCTGCGACATTTACTTGATCAAAAACCAATTTCACCGGTGCAGCAAAAATAGATCACCAAGTTATTGGGGTATAACTATGATATACAATTCAAAAGGGGATGTGAGAACAGGGTAGCCGATGCTTTGTCGCGGTTGCCAGATCAAAAACATGATTGTTTATCTTTGACCACGGTAGTGCTTATTTGGCTACAAAAGGTGTTAATCAGTTATGAGGGAGATGATTTTGCTGAAGAAATTCGGGATGCAAAATCAAAAGATCCTACTTCTCTACATCTTTACTCGCTGGAAGGTGCACTTATCAGATATAAGGGACGCTTGTATGTTGGGAAATCTCATGGGTGCAGAGCACTATTATTGCGAGAGATGCACAACTCCCCTTACTTCAAGGTACTTATATGAGGCTCAAAACAACGCTATTCTGGCCTCATATGAAAAGAGATGTTACAAATTTGGTGAAGGCTTGTGCAGTGTGTGCCAAGAATAAGCCGGATCTCTCGCCATCCCCTGGTTTATTACAACCACTACCAATTCCAAACCAACCATGGTCTCATATTACCATGGACTTTATTGAGGGGTTACCAAGATCTCAAGGGAAAGATACTATTCTGGTGATAGTAGATAGATTAACTAAATATGGCCATTTCATAGGGCTCTCACACCCCTATACTGCTAGCACTGTGGCTCGCCTATTTCTTGATCATGTTTATAAGCTCCATGGTCTATCGGCAAGCATCGTTACTGACAGGGATAAGATTTTTACAAGTAGTTTTTGGAGGGAGCTTTTCCAATCCTTTGGGGTTGCCTTAAATTTTACTAAAGCCTATCATCCTCAGAGTGATAGCCAGACAGAGAGGTTGAATCAAAATTTGGAGACTTACTTACGATGTATGACTTCTGACTCCCCTAAACATTGGTTCACTTGGTTGCCACTAGCAGAACACTAGTATAACACGAACTACCACAGTGCCACCAAATTGACTCCTTTTCAGGCTTTATATGGGTATGAACCACCATTACTCACTACCACCCCCTATGCTGAAAATTCAGAAAGTGAGGTTAAAGATTTTATTTTGGAGCGTCAAACTATGCTAATGATGCTTAAAGCTAACTTGCTCCATACACAGAATCGCATGAAATGCTTTGCAGATAAAAGGAGATCTGAGAGGAGTTTTGAAGTTGGGGACAAAGTCTATCTCAAACTGCAGCCATATAGACAAAATTCAGTGGCACTTTGACAAAAATCTAAAGCTTGCTTCTCGTTTCTATGGGCCGTTTACTGTTATGGAAAAGGTGGGGAAGGTTGCTTATAAGTTGGACCTACCTCAGGATTCTAAGGTTCATCCCGTCTTCCACATCTCACTTCTCAAGCGTTCAGTGGGAGATGGACATCTGGTTGAACCCACTTTCCCGAAAATGACAGAAGAAGGAGTTTTCTATTTAGCCCCCGTTTCAGTTGATGGGGCTAGAAGTATCAGAAGGGGTTTGGATTTAATTGAGCAATGGTTTGTCCGTTGGGAAGGTATGACCTCTGACCTATGTTCTTGGGAGGATACAAAATTTATGACGAAGGTTTATCCCCAATTTGATCCTTGGGGACAAGGATCTTTTAATCCTGGGGGAATTGTTATGAGAATGGGGGGAGACAAAGGGAGAGCTGGGAATGACAGGTTGTGTGGGAGGAACTTGGTGGAAGAGAGAACTATTGGGAAAGAAGTACAGAAGAGAGAGAAAGGAAAAAATATCGGCAGCATATGATGTTGAGGAGTTGGAATAGACAAAGCTGGGCCAAATTTTATGTTTATTGTTTTAACCCATATTATTTGGGTTTTCTAGTTTGGTTATTACTTTGGCCCATGTTTTAGCCTTTTCTTTATATTTTCCATTGGTTTATATATATAGCCTAAACATGTAGGCAAGAAAATATTAATCAACTTCTTCCCCAATTCTTCTTCTATCTTTTTCTTCCTCTTTCCCTTCCCTTCTCAATTATTCTTTTGTCTACATCAATACAAGTTACAAAAAATATACAAAAAGCATTACATGTGCACAATGATAGAAAATGATCTTAGGCCATCTTTGTTAGCCAATTTATTCCAAACACTGTCCCTTGTAATATTTTATCTTTAGCCAGCCCCTTTGAGCCTTACTTCATTTTTTTGTCTTGTCTATAAGATTTCTATGATAGTAGGGAGGTTTTTGTCTTGTCTATGAGACTGTGGGAAGAATAAGGGTGGATTATTTGAAAGTAGACGAGAAAACTTTGTAATTGGTGTGCAAAGAAAGAGAGCTCTATAAAAAAATGATGAATATTGTCCTTATAAGCTCAAATGATAAAACAAAATTTTAAGAGCATAAAAGGGCTAGGAAAAAAAGAGAGAGCTATTTATGGTTTGAATTGTAATATTTAAGGAGATGGAGTAGATGTTGATAGATGGTAATTCTGACATGTTGAGAGTCGCGAACTCAATGTTTTCTATTTAGTCACTTGGCCATATTTCCCTACCCTGAAAAGCCTAAATTACAACCCAATCAAAGTCCTTTTTGATTCTTGATGTGTGTGCACAAATAAGCAGTGGAGATTTTAGAACTCTTGCAAGCCTATGGTAGAAATTTCTTCATACATGTTGTGAGTGCTTTCATTGAAACCTAAACACTTGTGTGATGAGCGATACACTTTCCTGTGAGTCTTCCGAAGTTGATGAATATCTTATCTCTTTCAATTTCTTGTTTGATGTGGATTCATGAACCTTGATTGTGATGAATCTTGTGAGGCATTGCACTATCAACTGCTCGAGATTTCTTTTCTTTCTTTTCTTTAATTGAGGACAATCAAATATTCAAGTTTGGGGGGTTTGATAAGCTCATATTATTACTCACTTATCTATATTTTTCTCCATTGTTTCAAGTTCTTTATATTATATTTTTAGTTATTATTGTGCATGAGTCTATTTTGGTGGGTGTTATGCCTTTGATGGGTGATTTTTGCAGGTTTTAGGCCGAATTTAATGGAAACCCGTACTGAAAGCAGATAATATTCAAAGGAACTGTCACGAATTCTTCCACGCATGGAATCTGATCTAATGGAGCATGAAATTGGAAATATCTTTGAATCGGCTTTCCAACGCAACTGGAATCAGATCAATCGGAGTTTGGGAGCAAAAGTTATGGCCAAAACCATGAGACTACACAGAAGGGGATCGACACATGCATGCCTGTCGATCGAGATCCTCTCTGTCGATCGAGACAGAGGTCAAAGTTGCGGAATCGACGCAAATTCAGCCCAGATTTTGATTTGAAGGTTGTGTCGATCGACAGGATTTCTGTCGATTGAGACGGAGGCCCGATAAGGCTGTTTTGGCAGTTTTTACTATTTCAACCCAATACCCAGTTTAGATGTTTTAACTCCTCTATAAATATGAACTCTTAGGCACGAAAATTAGACTTCCTTTATGCATTATTACACTAAGAATAATTGAGCTTTGGACTTTTTACAAGACATTCGAGGTTCCTCTTTATTTGTAAGTCAATTAATTTAATATTTTCTTTTATTCTAGTCATGATTTGTGGCTAGAACCCTAAACACGTTCTAGGGTTATGATTTCTTTTCTGATGCATGTTTAATTGATATCAACTCTTCAAGCATGAATTAATTCTCTGATTTAATTTTATAATCTAGATTGAAAGAAGGACCGAGAGGTGAATTGAGATCTATGTTTATAGTTAATTAATCGAAGGACCGAGAGGTGAAGATTGTTAATAGGAAGAGAGAATTAAATTGTGTTTGTTTTCTGTCTCAAAAGGAAGAAACCTACATAGGAATAATTAGATAATTATGAGATTGATGAATTTGGTGTTCTTGAGACCGAGAGGAGATAGTCACTAATTAATAATCTAGGATTTAATTGCCTGACCAAGGAATTTAATCCACAAAAATCTATGTTTTTCCCATTGCTGAGTTGATTGATATTTGCATGTTGATGATTAGACAATCTGCCCTAGGATCTGTGCTTTTCTTTATTGTTTTCAAAACTCTTTAATTTCTTGCAATTGTTATTTTTAAATTCACAAACAAAAACCCTTTTCAAAATTGGTTCACTCAAACAACGAATTGATAAATTGTGTCCAGTACATGAGATGACTTTGTTGCACTATCCCTGTGGGTTCGACATTCTTTTGGATCTATAAATTTATTTGCTGCTGTAATTTCTACAACGTCTATCACTCGACACAGAGCATCTCGACTAGCCATGTCAGCCTCGACCATCCACATCGACCGACACAGAGCTCACGTCGGTCGACGTGGAGCTCCCGCATCGACACCTCCGAGGTTGACACCAGCTTGCCCATCGACTGCTCGTGTCGACCGACACAAGTCTCATGTCGGTCGATAGAGAGCTCAAACTCCTATTATCTTCCTTGTTTCGAATTTATGCTCTTTTTATGCAGAAACACACCATCAAACACACATATGACACTAAAACACTACGATGCACAAATAAACATGAAAATTACGTAACTCAAACACTAAATGAGCTAGAAACTAATTGATAAGTGCAAAATAACGAACTTATCAAAGAGTTGAGCTGTTTTGTTTCACTTGTTAGGTAAGTGCTCCCACCAATCAGAACGTCCACATCATCCTCCAAATAAGTCACCAATTTCAGCTGAGTAATATGCGATTTTTAAGTGAGAAGTACGATTTTTCCATACTTTCAAACACTCTGCCTCATCCATGATACTTAAACAAATTGTTCAGCTCAAATATATCACCAACGTTGAGCTCTTTCAATCACACAGTCACAACCTCACACACATCATTAGCAACAAGAGCTATGAGATCTGGCTAAGCAATCTTTCTTCTCTCCTGCAACAGGAGGATGTTTAACATCGCAATGTATGACTCTATTGCCAGTGTGAAGATTGTCTAGGCTCCGGGTTAACTCTATTTGTTAGTTCAAATCCAGTGCCAGTGTCAATATAGAGTATAGACTAGAGCCTTTTGGCCTACTTCATGGGCTGTTAGATCTCCGCCATTAATGAAAGAAAGTTGTAGAGGTAAGACTATCTCAATCCCGTTTATGAATGCATATTTTTATCTCCTAATTGACCAAATGCAGGAGAAAAAGTAATGCTCAATGCTTGATTTTCCTCTATGCTTATGCAGAAATCCATGGTGAAAGTGAAGACGGAGAGTTTTCTCACCAGGGGTAACTCGAGATTCATAGGAAAACGAAGAAGGTGAGATTCTCTTTTATCATACCAAATAGTTTTGTAAATTACAATAAACTTATAATATTTTAATGTATTAATGAGTTGTTAAAAATCCTCATCTTATTATTATAATTTTCTTAGGAATGTTCTACCAATTAGGCTACCAATTTGAGTTTTTAAAAATAATTGATGAGTTTATGTTTTATGAAAAAACAATTATAATTGTATATTTTCTCTTGTTTTAAAATACAATTCTCTAATTTTTGCAACTTTGATATATGCTTATTGCTATAAGTATTTTATAATGACATTCAATTTGCCAAACCTAAGAGTTTTAAGTAATAATTTTGCAAAAATGTATAAATAAATTTTCTCATTTAAATTGTTTATATTCATAGAAAAATTATATATTCACTAGAGTAATAATTTTAGTAAGATTGTCAATTTAGCCCGGAACTGACGGGTTGGCCCGAATAACCCGAGCTAAATACCGGTTATGGTTGAAATTTTTTTAACCGATAAGAAATCAAGTTAAACGGGCTGGACCCGCCGGGCTACTCCATTTTTGTTAAAAAAAAATGAAAATATTTTAATATAATTAAATTATTAAACATTACAAAAATAAATATCCACTATTTTATACTAGACTTATTTTATATTTAGAAGGAAGTGTTTAAGTACATTTTATGGTAAACAAGGGAAAATATCCTAAATTATTGATGTTTTCAGAAAAATACCTCAATCTATTTTGATAAGTTAAAAATACCCTAATCTTTACTTTCATTTATGAATTATACCCTGATCTATTGATATTTTGGGAAAATGCCCTAATGAATTTGTCGCGCCCCCAGACCGGGCCTATGCGACAGTCCCACGTGCGACCAAAGCACGCTTAGGGATTTAATAGTTTAAAACAATTTTCGAAATTTAAGCGGAAGCGAATTCTTGTTTTTGAAATAATATGGCTTCAATGATTGGATTGAAGAAATATAAATTGAAGCAAAACATCAAAGGAGTTCGAAAAGATGGATATAAATACAATTTCAATCAAGACTTCCAAGGTGACACTATGTATGGAGACATAACATCTTAGCTCAATACCGAACCTCAAATTAAGTATAGAAGTTTTGAAGTCAAGCTATAGGACAAACAAAAGTAGAGATCAATTTGGTTTATATGCCAACAAAAGAGATTAAATAGTTATGCAAGAATGATCAACAAAAATAGGGGAAGTAAGGTTTACATGCCAAGTACACATTTATTTAATATATGTTCACATTGAACCACTTCTTCCCACAATCACCACAACGCACCCGCCATCACCATCACCATGTACCTACATGTAGGAAAAACACATAAAGGGCCTAAGCACACGAATGTACCCAGTGGACACGTCGTCCCGAAAACAATACATACATATATTTTGGAATCACCGTCTCACACAAGCATAACATGAGGGTTTTATAAAATCATTTGCTCATGCATGCCAAAATAATTCATCTCACATGGTTGCGCAACTCTTTTCATTTGTGGTGTCATTAACAAGTGAACATGAATTTATGGGTTGAGCCCTCCAACATATTATTCGACAAATTAGGCAATCGAGCATACATATATGGGCTGAGTGATAAGCTCGTATTTTGCCTCACTTATCACGTTGTTTTCTTATTGTTTTATTGCATTTATTTGAGTTTTTAGTTAATAATCGAGCATGAAGTGTTTATAGGGGATATTATGCTTGTCATGGTAATATTTTGCAGGTTTTAGGCCAAATTCAATGGAAACCCGTACCGAAAGCAGCAGATGTTCAAAGGAACAGTCACGACTTCTTCCAAAGATGGAATCTGAGCTAATGGAGCACATGGATGGAAAGATCTTTGAGTTAACTTTCCAACACAACTGGAATCGGGTCAATCGGAGTTCGGGAGCAAAAGTTATGGCCAAAACCGTGAGACTGCGCAGCGGAATGTTTCTGTGTCGAGCGACACAGTGTGTGTCGACCGAAATACATTCCTGTCGACCGACAGGATTTGTGTCGGTCGACAGGCGCACCGGAAAGGCAGTTTTTGGACCAGTTTGGAGATTTTTCCTTCCCAAATCATTACCTTTTGAAGATATACTTTCTCCCCCTATAAATATGACTTATTAAGCTCGAAAATGAGGTCTTATTATTCAGTTTTTCAGCACCCTTTTACTTTAATTTCAGCATTAAACTCTTTAATTTCTTGTACTCTTTATTTTATTGTTGCAATTGGATTCAAGTACTTCAAGATTCCTATTGTTTTAATGATTCAAGTAAGTTTCTTTACATCTTTTGCAATGTTTGTTTCAATTATGTTAGGCTAGAACCCTTAACAGGTTCTAGGGTTTTCTCCATCCTTTTTGGCATGTGTTAATTTGATTAATTCCAAACCTTAATTAATTGGTTCAAATTCTATGGTTTTGATTTTAAAATCTATTTTCAATTGAAGGATCGAGAGATGAAAATTGGATTAGGTTTATAGTTATTAATTTGAGACCGAGAGGAGATAATTAATAATAGGAAAATAGAATTTTGATACAACTGTTTTCTGTCTCAAAAGGAAGAATTAGTTGTAGGGTTTTCAAATCTGTATCTTTATTGAGATTGACTAGTTTGTGTTCTTGAGGCCGAGAGGTAAAATTCACTTTCTAGTAATCTAGGTTTTAATTGCCCAACAAAGGAATTAATTCCAATTTAACAGATTTCCCACCTTTATGATTATTTTGGGTTTGGATTGATTGTTTATACATGTTGAATTGGATTGGTTGATTTCCCTAGAATCTGTGCTTTTTATTATTGAATTTTATTCCAAAAGTTATTTATGTTTTTCAAAACAAAAACCCTATTCAAATTTGGATTTGCTCAAACAAAGAATAGATAAACTGTGTCCAGTACATGAGATGATTTCGTCGCACTATCCCTGTGGGTTCGACTAGCCTTCGGGTTATTATAAATTTATTTGCTGCTGTATTTTACGGTTATCAAATTGGCGCCGTTGCCGGGGATAGTCAGATTTTGTCTTGTTATTGGATTATTTTGATATTTTCTGGATTGAGTTTTTTATTTCTGTTCGCGTGCATGTGTGTGAAATTTTTGTTTCTGTTTCGATCGACAGAGCTTCTGTCGATCGACGCAGAGGCAGCATCCGTGTCGATCGACAGCCTCCCTGTCGGTCGACATAGAGACTGATTCTCGATTTTTCTATTTTCTCTTTAGGTGCATGAACACAAGAGCTCGGGGGAAGAATCTTGAAGCCTTCGATTCAGAGATTGAAGCTACCTGTAGGAGAAACAAAAGCAAAGGAAAGACCAAGGAAAGAGAGGCTGAGATGGAGCAACCCATAGAACCACAACTTCAAAACATGACTCCCGAAGAGCAGAGACAGTTCATGAATGAGGTCCGACAACTCAGGGATCAACTTCAAGTAGCACAAGCAGTTCAAGCAGAGCAGGCTGCCAGACTGGCAGCCCTGGCCAATGAAGGAAACCATGAAAGGAGAATTGTGGTGCCTCAAAGATCCATTCTTGATCGCTTCCTGCCACAGAGAGAGGAGCCGGGATTCCAAGTTGGCATTGATGCCAACAACTTCGAGCTGAAGACAGGTCTGATTCAGATGGTCCAGCAGAACCAGTATGCAGGGAAGGCCATCGAGGATCCATACGGCCACCTCAGTCAGTTCATCGAGGTGTGCGACACAATCAAGCAGAACGGAGTAACCCAAGATACCATCCGGATGCGTTTGTTTTCTTTTTCTCTCAGGGATGAGGCCCGATCTTGGTTTGCTGGTTTGGACAAGAGCAGAATTGCCACATGGGCACAACTCCGAGCAGAGTTCCTCACCAACTTCTTCCCACCCAGTGTCATCATGAAGAGGAAGTCCGGCATCACTCACTTCAGCCAGAAGTACGATGAGACCCTCTATGAAGCTTGGAAGAGATACAAAGAGCTGTTGAGGATGTGCCCCGGCCATGGGATTGATCTTGAGATGCAGGTATGCCATTTTTATGAAGGATTAACCCCTCACTTAAAAGAATTGGTTGATGCTTCAGCTGGAGGACTTCTCATGAAGAAAAGTGGAGAAGAGGGGTGTTGGTCCCGGATATCAGGGTATACTTTGGCAGCGGAAAATACGTAAGTTCGTTTCTTGCACTCTGCTGGTTACACAGCTGACTGGGACCTTGTCAGCTGGTAAGTCAACTGGCAACTGAGTATTCAGCTGACTGGCAACTGGCTGGTCAGCTGATGACTCAGGACTTAGAAAGTTTAGAGTCGAGTTTGCACAGTTATAAACTGGTTTCAGTTATACTCCAGCACTTGGGTGCTGGGTTTTAAATCAGTAAGTAAATGCTGAAAGCAGTAAATAACAAGGATATTTTATAGTGGTTCGATCAACTGATCTACGTCCACTCTCCAGTCGAAGCACTGGAAATTCACTAAAGAGAGTAATCCGGTACAAGATATCCTACGATCTATTTCCAGCTGGTAGATGCCTCGTCTACCAGTTCACTGGATCAACCGCTCCCGGTCCTTGTCCTTCTTCAACTCTTGTCAGCTGGATGGAGTGCGAGCACGTCACTTGAACCTCCACCGGTACCACTGACGACGTGGGTGTTTAGTTCTCCCAAGAACTTGACTCTTGCTGGCGGCAAAACTGCCCGTAATAACTCAGGAGCTGGCTGGCTCAAGAGCTGCTATGTTCTTCCTCGGAATGAGAAAGAACACCAAATGAGATCAATAACTCACAAGCTAGAAGCTTGGAGTCTCGTGTTTGAATAAATCAACACACGGATAAGCTTTAAGAAAAGCCTCGAAAGACTGCTTGTTCGCTGATATGAATGCGTTTGAGCTTTCGGTAGGTCAAGAGTGTTAAGAGTGGGCAAGAGTATTGAATGCTGTTGGATCTCACGTATTTATAGACGTGAGATTCAGATTCAAATACTAGCCGTTGCACACATCCGGAATGGTCTCTGTCCTCGCATGTCCTTCTGCAGGCGGCAGGTAGGAATTTCCGGAAAGCGCCATACCTTTGACCGCTTTATCTGACACAGATCTCTTTGTGTCAGAACGACTCTATTCGTCAGTACGAGGAATCGGAACTGGTGTCTTGAACTGATAGACTTTAAGGTATCCTCCTTAAAGTCATACACTGTCAGTTACTTCCTCAGACGAATCTTCTTTTTGTCTCTAAGTCTTCGGGAGAGCGAATCTTCAATTCTGCTGATAACCTCCGACTGGTAGATCATACTGATGATCCTTGTGCTGGCAGTCTCTGCTGGTGACTTTCCTTAGCACAATCAAGGTCTACCAATTCGTCTGATGTTATCTCTTGGAATCTCCCGTGACTGGTGGCTTCACCGCTGGTGAATAGTGTCAGCCAGAACACATATTCTGCTGGTAGATCTGTCAGCCTCCTGCTGATGAAATCTTCCCACTGGTGAACAGTAGCCAGTCGATAGCTCAACTCTATGCTGATGAACAGTGTCAGCATGAGTCTTCGTCAGCCGCTTGCTGGTGAGACTTCTCTCAACTGGTAAGCACATCTCATGCTGGTGAATAGTAGCCAGCATGAGTCTTGATCAGCTGCGACTTACAACTCAAAATACCTAAACAGGACTTTACATTTGAGGCTAAAGCTATTCTAGAGACAAACTGACGCTGGTTGGACTTAGGATTTGATCCACCAAAACACCAAACTAGAATCTAAGCAAGTAGCTACTGGGGAAAGGAAACTTGGCCAAATTTCCCAACAATTTCCCCCTTTTTGGTGCGATCAAAGCCTAACCAGCGAGCACTCAGCTGATGAGGAAAATTACAAAGCATTTCTGGGTTTTTACAAAAAAACCTATCAGATCTAAACCCATGAAACTACTTCCTCACATCAGCTCTAACCTAAAAATCTTCCCCCTCAAACTGGGAGAGATATTGCTCGATTAATTTATGAAGTGAGAATCTGAGCCAGGTTAGAATTAGCAAATATCAAAATGAGTGCTGGTGCTGATTACACTGAATGTGTAAGTTCAGCTGGTAAGTAAAAAGTTGACATTAGTTGGACAATGAGAAATTGTCGTCAACCCGTCAGTAATCAATCCATTAATGATGTTACAATTACAAGTACAGGATTAAAAACTGACTAGTCTAACTGATACACAAGTACGTCCTAACTGGTACAACTGATACCAGAAAAACTACTGACTAGACTAACTGATACACAAGTTGTCAGCAGTATTTCTTCGTTCTTCTTCAGTTAGACTGGCCCGCTCTTCCTCGGTAGTGATACAAAACCTATTTAGGTTTTGCTACCTTCGCTCCTTGGTGGCAATGTATCCATCTGCCTTTCTTCAGTTAGCTTGGCCTTCTCTTCATCAGCAGCTGCTCGTACCTCTTCCCCCTCTTTGATCGGCGCCAAAATGTACAAGAGAGATAGAGTCTGAAAAACAGTGTGGGTGTCTCGGCTCACCCCAACGAGCTTCACTGCATGATCAGGTGCAACTTCCTGATCAACATCCTCCAGCTGTTCTGGCTCATATTGCTTGAGGAACAGCTTTTCGTTCAAGATCTTCTCCTTCTGAACATGGGCCGCCCGGAGTTGGGCATTTGAGAAATGGCGCTTTGTTGTCGGTTGTTTCAACTGAAACAATCGGACAAAGGGACGACGAAGGACATCATTCTCTAACTGCGCATAAGTCGTCATTTGGCTGTGAGCTTATGAATAAGGCATAAGGAAGAGGTTAGAATGCGAGTATATATGCACGATGCCATGCAGAATCGACGAGTGAGATGAGTCTGCAAAAGTGATGATCAACGGTCTTCAGTAGGGCTCTCGTCCCTGTGGCAACGTGGTCTGACGATGCGAACGTGGGCTACGTCGTAGGGTTGACTTGGCGCCCTGTGATTGGTGAATACCAACCGTCGGACAGCGCAGCCACTGTGCACATTAAATGTGGCATTAAATGCCGCATTAAATTCGGAGATCCGCATACGCCATCGGATTCGAACAATCCCGCCATTTCTGCGACAGCTGGCTTGGCTGGGCATCACCAGCATACGCCAGTCGCATACTTCCCCCTAACTGGTTGGCCTCTTCATCAGTTGGCAACTGATACCACATGCTTATAATACATTCTGCTGACAAACTCATCAGTTAGCAACTGACACCACTTATTGAAGAGCCATTTCTCCACTTGATGATAATTTCTTCAGTTAGCAGCTGATACCACCTTGTAGATATACATCATCAGTTAGCAACTGAGACCACTTGAGAAATCAACCACTTGCTGGTAGCACGTCCTGCTGGCAAACTCATCAGTTACGACTGATACCACATGATGATCAGACTGGCGACCTAAACCAAATTGAGAGCTTGGACTCAATTTTCGCCAGTCGTGGGAATGACCACCAGTTATCTGCTGGCAAATGGAAGTGGATCCATTTCTTCAACACTGCTAGAAGGTGGCAGCTGGGACCCAATTTCGCTTCAGCGGAAGATAAAGTCCGCCAGTAGATATCGTCTGTGGTTGAAAGACACCACTAGTTGAGAAACAACATACGAGGAAAGAGAAACGACTAAGAGCTTGGACTCAGTCGTAATCAGCATTCACCAGAAGATCAAGAACAGAATGAGAGCTTGGACTCATTCTTCCTCATCATTAAGGCTCGCATCAATCTCCATAAGACCGAGTTTGATGCACAACTCCTTGAATCTTGCTTCTGGCAGGGGCTTTGTGAAGATGTCAGCCAGTTGATCTTCAGTACGAATGTAGTCCACGCTGACATCCTTCTTCTCGACATGATCACGAATGAAGTGATGTCGAATGTCTATGTGCTTGGTCCTGGAGTGATGAACCAGATTCTTCGTGATGCACATAGCACTGTTGTTGTCGCAATAAATAGGAACACAGCCAGTGTCCACTTCATAATCAGCCAGTTGTTGCTTGAGCCAAATAATTTGAGCACAGCAACTGGCAGCGGCAACATACTCAGCCTCAGTGGTAGAAGTAGCTACAGAGTGCTGCTTCTTGCTGAACCAGCTAATCAGCTTGTGTCCGAGAAACTGACACGTACCACTGGTACTCTTGCGGTCAATACGGCATCCAGCGAAATCTGAATCTGAATATCCGATAAGCGTAAGCTCATCATTTCTGGGATACCATATTCCAAGAGATTCTGTCCCCTTCAGATATTTCACAATCCGTTTAGCAGCTTCCATGTGTGACTTCTTAGGATTAGCTTGAAATCTGGCACACACTCCGACTGAATACGAAATGTCGGGTCTGCTGGCAGTGAGATAGAGGAGTGATCCAATAATTCCTCGGTATATAGTAGGATCAACTGATTCCCCTTGCTCATCAAGAAATATCTGGCAGCTGGTACTCATCGGGATCCTTAGAGACTTAGTCTTCTCTGGGCAATATTTCTGAATTAGATCCTTGGTATACTTCCGCTGGCTGATAAATATACCATCAGCTGACTGCTGGACCTGGAGTCCTAGGAAGTATGTTAACTTGCCCATCATACTCATCTGGAATGAGGTCTGCATCAGTTGAGAAAACTTCTCACAAAGAGTTATATTCTTCGACCCGAAAATAATGTCATCGACATAGATCTGCACCATCAGCATGTCAGCTCCATCGTTGAGAAGAAAGAGAGTCCGATCGATCTTCCCTTTTCGAAATCCATTGCTGGTGAGGAACTGAGATAGTGTATCATACCAAGCCCTGGGCGCCTGTTTCAATCCATACAGGGCCTTCCTTAGCTTGTACACTTTGGTGCCAATTTCAAATCCAGGAGGTTGCTCTACGTATACCTCCTCCTTTAGCTCGCCATTCAAGAATGCGCTCTTCACGTCCATCTGGAACACCGTGAAGCCGTGATACGCTGCATAGGCCAAAAACAGCCGTATCGCCTCCATTCTTGCAACTGGTGCAAAGGTCTCATCAAAATCGATGCCTTCACACTGTCTATAGCCCTTGGCGACTAAACGAGCCTTGTTCCGGACCACAATGCCATCTTCATCTCGCTTGTTCTTGAAAACCCACTTGGTGCCGATCACTGATTGGTGTGATGGTCTCTCTACCAAGTCCCAAACATTGTTGCGAGTGAACTCCGCAAGCTCTTCGTGCATGGCATTGATCCAATCGGCAGATTCGAGCGCATCTTTGATGGACGTAGGTTCCATCTGAGATATAAAGCAACTCAAAAGCGCACTGCCGTGCCTGGTCTGGACAGAACCTTCCGGATCACCGAGAATAGCATCAGATGGGTGATCCCTCAGCCATTTGGGAGGACCAGCGACCGCTGGTGCCGGCTGGGAAACAGGTTCTTCTGTCCTGGCGACTGGTGCTTCCACATTTCCACCAGTCGGAGCTGCAACATCAGCTGGTGCTGGACCTTCACCAGTTGGAACAACCTCATCAGCATCATCTTCTGACTGGTTGTCTGAATCTCCACCAATATTGTCAGCATCAGCTGGAACATCCTCTCCAGCTGGTCCATCACTGCCTTCTTCTTCAAAAAGGCCAGTAGGGATTCCCCCTAGATTGTTACAGGGTCCACTCAGGGAGATTGAGTGTAAGGTCTCAGCAAGATCATTTGCATCACCGACCCTCTCAGGTTGCTGATGGGCACCTGAGGTAATTGGTTGTGAAGATGATCCATTCATCGGTCTAGTCGAACCAGTTGGTTGAGCATTGGAAGAATTCCTGCCCAACTGGTCATTGACATCATTGACCTCAGGAACATCTTCAGCCAGTTGGCGTAAGGTCCTGCGCACTAAAGTAGCTTCATCAAAAATAACATTGCATGTTATTTCCACAAGCTGGGTCGTCTTGTTAAATACTCTATAGCCCTTGTGAGAGGGGTGTCCATATCCGACAAACACACCCTCATCAGCCTTAGGAGAGAAAGCATTTAACTTCGACTTCCCATTATTATGGATATAACATGGAGAACCGAATGCACGAAGATGAGCTAAAGTAGGCTTACGACCGAAGTACACTTCGTAGGGAGTTTTCTGAAGTCTGTCGTTGATCCCGCTCCTATTCTGAGTATAGCAAGCAGTCACCAACGCCTCTCCCCAGAAACTCTGACCCAAACCAGACTCAGCCAGCATGGATCGGACTGCTTCCTTCAGCGTCCTGTTCCTACGTTCTGCCAGTCCATTCTGCTGTGGTTGCCTTGGAGTAGATCTCTCATGCTTGATTCCGGCCTCCGCGCAGAAATCCATCAGCGGACCATTGCAGAATTCAGTCCCATTGTCCGAACGAATTCGCTTCACAACAGCTTCTCTCTGCTTCTGAGCTTGGATGATCAATTCTGGAAGAATCACCTTCACCTCATCCTTTGTTCTGAGAAGCTTCACCCATGTATAGCGCGAGTAGTCATCGACTACCACCAGCGAATATCGTCTTCCTCCAATGGTTTGCGGCGTTACTGGTCCAAACAGGTCCATATGTAACAGCTCGAGTACCTGACTGGTACTAGGGTGAACTGGCGACTGGCTCTTGAAGGATTTCTTGGTCTGTTTGCCTTGCTGGCAGGCCTTGCAAATCCCTTCCTTCTTGAACCCGCCCTTGGGAAGACCATCTACAAGATCATGCTTGGTTAGATAATTAATAGTTTTGAAATTCAAATGACTTAACCTTTTGTGCCACAACCAGTTGGTCTCCATGGAACTGGTGGCAACAAAGCATGTATCAGTCTTCCCGCTTTGCCAGTCAACGACATACAACCCTCCTTTGCGGACACCTTTCAGCTTGGTCTCGCCAGATTCTTCATTCTTGATCTGGCACCCGGATTTGTCAAACACAATGGTGTAACCATTGTCGCACAGCTGGCTGATGCTCAGGAGGTTGTGCTTCAGGTTGGTAACAAGGGACACGTTGACAATACGCACATCATCCTTCTCTATGCATCCCTTGCTGATAACTCTGCCCTTGGAGTTATCACCAAAAATAACTGGAGGTCCTCTGACCTTGGTGAGCTCCGAAAACAAGAACTCCTCACCAGTCATATGAGCGGAGCAACCACTGTCAATGATCCACTCGCTCGACCTCTGAAGCTGATACGCATGATCCTGTTCCTGCAAGAAAAATGAAATCATTTAGGTCCCCGATCATCAGCGGGTCCTGCAGGGTTAGATCTCTGGAACATTCCTTTCGGAATCCAGATTTGAGTAATCTTCAGCTCAGTGTTACCCTTGCTGACATTACTTGTAGCCTTTCCCTTCCTCTTAAAATAATGCATGGAATTGTTTTTGGAAGGTGTGGCTGTGTGTGCAGTTCCTCTAGAAGTATTCTTCTTCTGAGGAGATCGGAAATTTCTTTCCGACCGCTTGTGCTGCCTTGGTGGTCTTTGGAACTGTGGACCACGGTGGTTAGCCTTCCTAGCCCTTGATGAAAACATATGATTGGGCTCAGGCCTCCGATAGGTATTCCTCCTATCGGGAATTGTCCTTCTCTCAGTATTCTGCTGAGAGTGGGACCCCTTGTAAGTATGCTGGCAACTGGCATACTTGTAAGGTTGTGTGTGGTACCTCTGGACAGCTGGTGCTGGCTGTCGGGTTCCACTGGCTGCTGGTGCTGACTTCCTTGCCTTGGAATATTTTGGCTTAGTCAGCTTCTTAGGGTGTGCTGGCGTCTTGTCAGCAGAGGAATTTGCCAGTCGAGGTTGTTGTCGTGATGACTCACCTCTATATCTGGACTGATGATTCCTTTGCTGATCAGCCATACGAGGTATGCTGGCAGCACCAGCTGGTGCTGACGCATTTACCATTCTGCCCTTACCCTTACCAGCATTGATTTGTTCGGGTTGATTTTTGCTCAAATCATTTGAAAATCCCAACCCGGACTTATCACAGGGCTTTCTCCAATGACTTAGAGCTGCCTCTAAATCTCTGGAACCCTTGTTCAGAAAATTGATCTTATTTTCTTGCTCCAGAACAAGATTGTGAAAGTTATCTCGCTCAGTTTTAGCAACTTGGAAATCTTGGAGCAATTCGAAATGAGCCTTTTTCAAAGTTTCTAGCTCTTCGCTGAGTGACCTAGATTTTTCAATCTCACTGGTCAAAATGGAAACTTGATTTTTCAGCGAAGTGTTTTCGCCAGCTAAAACATTTTTCATTTCATAAAATTTTAAGAACTCATTCTGAAGAACATCTAAAGTGACATCTTCTGAGTCGGAGCAATGCGACTCAGAATCGTCTATGATTTGAACAGGCATGATATGCAATTGAGGATCTGATTGTACCTCATCATCAGCAGTCAATGCCAGATGTTCTTCCTTGTCAGCATCTTCTTCAGCTGACACTTCTCCTAGAGCAGCCATGAATGCCAGAAGAGCTTCTTCTTCAGACTCTCCATCTGACTCGTATTCCCCATCATCATGGTCGGGGATATCAGGAACTTCAGTCCTCGTCAGCATGGCTTTGGCAACTGCCCTGGAGGCACGCTCTTCAAAGATCTTCTTCAGCCGTTCCCTCTCAGTTTTGTCCACCTGTGGACATTCAAATTTTAAATGGTCAGGGGATTGGCATTGATAGCAAGCACGAGGAGCTCTTTTGACGAATTTCCCGTCAGTTGAGCTTGAAGAGACTCCCTGCTTTGACTTAGCCTTTTCCAGTAGGACGGCCAGTCGTTTCATTTGCTGCTCAAGTTCAGCGATAGAGCTCTCGCCACTTTTGGAGTAAGATCCTGACGTGGATGGGATCTCCTTCGGCTGGTTGGTCTGCCCAGCAGGTCTGTCAGCATGGAAGGGCTTCTTGGGCATCCGCTTGAAGTCCTTCTTGACGAAGTAAGCTTCGTCCTGAGCCTTAACGCTGGGGGATCCAACATTCCTGATAGCCTCGTTTTTATTCACTATCTGGATATCCCATTCATGTGCCTGCAACTGAGCAAACACTTCTTTAGGAGTTAGTTTGGATAAATCTTTCTCCTTTAGTGCGGTGGTTTTCACAAACCAATCCTCCTTCGGCATCTTGGACAGGATCTTCGAGTTAAGATCAGCATTTTCGTACTCCCTGCCCAAGGACTTCAGCTCGCTGACAATGGCGTTGAATCTCGCCTCCATCTCCTTGATGGTTTCTCCAGTCAGCATCTGGAAGGACTCATATTTATCCACCGCAACCTGCAATTTGTTGCGTTTCATTTGGTCAGTTTCTTGACATAAACTATCAAGAAAATCCCATACTCCCTTAGTAGTATCAAACCGCAGTGCGTCCTCCATCAGCGATTCTGGAAGGCACGCAAGGATCAGCTCATGTGCAATGGAATCCAGCTGATTCCGCTTTCTGTCTTCAGCATTCCATTCATCTTGGGGCTTTGGGACCACCGCAGCTGGACGATCTCCCAGCTGATGCTGAATCTTGGTGATCTCTATTGGCCCTGTCTCCAGTACATCTTTCATGTCTGGATGGATGCTCTTCAGGGAGATAAGCGTCCTCTTTCGCCATATAGAGTGCTTCTCCGTCTTGTAGTCCATTAGCTTTGGGATATTCATCTTGAAGTACCTGAGCTAGACAAACAGACAAACAAACAGGAGTGCAAGGAAACGTGGATCACGGTCCTAAGCGACACAGAAACGAACGGTCTGTAAGAACCGTCCGCTCTGATACCACTTGTTGGTCCCGGATATCAGGGTATACTTTGGCAGCGGAAAATACGTA